>JAJOZX010002480.1:570000-677500 GCA_023014485.1 Bathynomus jamesi
TTTGAATAACTTTAATTGATAAAATAAATATAATTTTAAAAATTTTGTTTTTGTTTTAACATAAATAACTGAAATTGGACTATTTATTTTATTTTATTTGGCCCTTAAGCTTCAGGCCTTACTGGGCTCTTAAAATAAAACGGTTATTATTATTATTAATTAATTAATAATATATAAATCACGAATAAGAATTATTAATTAGAATATATATTATTCTTAAGTTATTATTATAGATATAAAACAAATACAAAGTCATTATTGAAATCAATATTAGACATGGGAGATGAACAATAACAAGTAATGTACATTTAATCCGAGATTACACACGAGAAATGAATAAGTAATAGAGTATCGTACATTTAATCCTAGATTTTTATTAGTATTCCATTATTAATCGAGATTTCAACTTGGTTTTAAACGAATTTACATTCACAATATTTTTTATATCAGCATTTAAATCATTTCATAGTTTCAATTCAATGAAAATGGGTAATTTTTGAGATGAAGACAACCTAAACTGAAGAATAACAAGCTCTGATCTATTTCTGGTCTGATATGAGTGGATTGCTTGACGAGTTACAAAATATTTATTATCCATTGCAAGTTAATGATTTTGTTCTTACAGCTGTAAATTAAAATAAAATATGCCACGTTGATTACATTTTTGAGCTTTAGTAGTTTTAGCTCTTTAAATAATGCACTAGAATGATCATGGAAATCAACATCAGATAATAACCTTATTGCTCGTTTTTGGATGACAAAGATACTGTTTAAAGCTTTGTTAGCGGAATTTCCCCATACAAGGATGCAGTACGTTATATAAGAAAGAACAAGAGTATGATACAGAATTAATAAAACCTGTTTAGGGAATATATGTCCAAGTTTAAATACTATAGCAACGTTCCTTGAAATCTTTTTTTGAGATATAATGTACATGATCACTCCATTGCAAATTCTTGTCTAGCATTACACCAAGAAATTTTTTTACAATACACTCATTTACAGCGATTTCATCAACATTTAGTTCATCAAGATACACATTTATTAGTAAAAATCATGAAATTTGTTTTACTGGTATTTAGGAAGCGTTTATTGGTGGTCAACCACTTCATTACATTGATAAATTCTGATTTAAATACATTCTTAGTTGAATTAACATCTTTGCAAAAGACACGGTTGTATCATTTGCAAACATTATGAAGTTAAGCATATCAGATGAGCATGAAAGGTCGTTTATATTTATATTTATATGTCTAGCCCGTCCACTGGACCTGACATTCCCCTCTTCAAACGATTCCGTGAGCGGTGGGTGCCATTGATTGGTCGGACCACCAACAGTGTGATGATGATTGGCTGTCATCAACTCTGATGCACAAGCTGAAGCAAATGGCTACTTCTTTCGCCATGGCTTTTCTCTAAAAGGAATTCCAACCCCTGTATGACGACCGCAGGTTCCTGGAATTAAAGTAAGCATCATCTTCCTGGGCGGGATTCTCCTCGCGGTGTTAAGTTCATGGCTCCCGGAGCTTATTATCAGGCCCGATGGAATGGATGGTGAAGGTGATCTATGTTCTAAAATTTTTCCTGTTTTTTGTTCCTTCCTGAAAGAAGATCCTTACAAGTGGGTGGATCTAAACTCTTTCAAGGATGGAAGAGAAGTTGGATGGCATAAAGATGGTTAACAACTGTGCGGAGAGGGAAGTAGCCTTAATCACAGAGTGCAGCAGAATTCTGACAATGGAGCAGAGCCAGCGGTAATACCTTCTTCAGGTGGTTGAAGGTCATTGTCGAAGGGTAATGGATCCACGAAAGGCCACACTGATGGGCGCCGCCGAAAGCAGGTAACAATGAGGAACTGTGGGCATGTTGTGAAACCCTCCCTTTGAGGGGATAACACCTACCTTTTAGTAGGGTGGGGGGACTGGGAGCAAGAGCGCTTGGCTGGGGCCCTCAATGCCATATGGAGAAACTTCAGTCATTTAGCGATCCCTAAACCTTTATGGATTAAGCTTAAATTTGGCATGGAGAGTTTTCTTCTTCCTAAGAGGAACAAAAGGAACCAAATGCTGAGTGACCACTTGAACATTTTTTCTAAATTTTTTGAATCGCCCATGTACTGTATATGGTGGGAAAAACTCAATGATATTTGCAGGAATGAATAAGGATGGAAAGACTAAACTGGAGTATAAAGAGACATACTGGAGAAATATTGAAGTAGTAACTACAAAACAAGGAAACGGTAAGGTATTAAAGGTTTTTTCCAAATTTTAGTCTGGGTTTGGTTTTTTTGGGAGGTTATTTTACCGTACGTATATAGTTTTTTTCCGTGATGAATGTGGATATATAACCTTTGGTTAGCTTCCGCCCGAATTGTTCATTCTGACGAAGGTCAAGCTTTTCACTCCACCTTAGACCTACAGTTTAACGTGGAATCCGAACCACGCCCCATCAGCAGCCCAATATCTTAACCACTAGGCCACCTAGGGTACCCATTTATCTACCAACCACTTTCTTTATTGTGTGGAAGTTTGAACAGCTGGGTTTTGCTGCGTGCCGGCTGCCGTCGGGTCTCGAACCCGGGGCCGATGGATTCGTAGTCAGCGACGCTAACCACTACACCACCGAGGCGTATATATATATATATATATATATATATATTATATATATAATTCTAAACAAAATACAGGCCTGTATACGGACGGTTTGCGATTGCGAATACTTGTAGTTTTTGGTCCAGTTTATGTAGGGCAAGCCGAAGGTAGTACTAGTGTGACTGTGATTGATACAGCTAAATTTGTGCTGCATTGGGGAGGAAACGCAAACTTACGGTGCATCTTGCTCCTAAAGAATCATGCACCATGACTGATAATAACTAGGGGTGTCTGCAATACAAACTAACGAGAATTACAATCAATTGAATATGGATATGGATGTTCTTTAAACTAGACTAACACAGAGCATTGTTGCTTTCAGTGGTGATGAACCACGTACGAAAGCCTCGTCAGTACTTTGACCCCCAATTTGCTTGGCAATACTGCTGCGAGCTGCTCGTACCCTGAAATGGGCGTATAGGCGGAATGGTGCTCTATGTAAAAAGATGTTTAACTCTTTATACTTCCACTTGAACTATGAATGCATCGATGACGGTTTTTTTTTTTTTTGTTGCAGGTGAGCTGGAAATTGGAATTGGACAAATCAAATGTATTGGCTGAAAACAAGGAAGTATTGTCTGGAAATAAAAATTTCACTAACTCTTCAGACATGGATGTTAAAAATCGTTTGACTACAGAGCAAAAATGTGGTGGTGGTGCTGTATGTTGCACTCAAAACTGTGACTCGAGTGCAGAGGAGTTGTTTTAGGACTCATTTTGGGGAAAAAAATAGGACGATCAGTCCATAACTTGAGAGAGCACAGCAGATCGTTACCTTTTCACCATGTAGAGGTGATTCCTGCGTTTCATGGGAATTTTCTGTTCCCTCAAATCAGAAATTCTATTCACGGCACCACTGATATAAACGTGAGTCTCATCCGTAAACCAGCTGTTACGTAAGATTTCTGGATTGTCTTTCAATATTCCAATGTTTGCAAACTGCATTCGACGCCCCTTATTTATCTCTGACAAAACCTGAACAAACTGAATTTTATAGAGGAACAAATGCAAGTTCATTTTTAACATTTGGCGAATGGGTATCGTGGAAATTTCCAATTGCTCACTTGCTTTTCGAGTTGATTTTGTTGGGCTTTTGTTGCAACATGAAATGCTTCGACATTGTCAGGAATCCGTACTGATGGTTGGCGGGGCCTTTTTAATTCAAGCACAGTTTCACTTTCTTCAAATTGTTTGTATAACCTCAAAATTGTGTTCCTGCACGCTGCCCACCATACCTCAAAGTGAGCCCTAAAACGCCTCTGCACTCGAGTCACACTTTTGAGTTCTACATATAGTACCACCACTTTTCTTTTTTGTTCTGTAGTCAAAGGACTTTTATCACCCATGTCTGAAGGGGTTAGTGAAATTTTTATTTTCAGACATACTTTCTTGATTTCAACCAATACATTTTTAATGAAGGATTTAACACAATTAAGGCGTTCATCGTCATGGAACCACACTTTAATGAGATACTCAATGAGTTGTGTTTTCGTGTTTGGGGCCATGTTAGCAATTCTTTTATTCACAGTTTTCAAAATATTCTCAGTCGATTTCATATCAGGATTGTTTCCTGGCCATTTTCATAGTATTTATTCCTTGACTAGTCAAAAAATTCATCAAAGCCTTAGTGGTGTAGCATGGGGCCCCAGCTTGCATGAAAATGTACTCTTTTTCCCCATACTATTTTCTGATTTGGGGTATTAACCTTTTGCGAATGACTTCAATATAATATTTAGAGTTCATTATACCATAAACAATGTGTAACCGGCTTGCACCCTTATTATAAATAGCTCCCCACACCATTACCCTAATAGAATGTTTCACCCTAAATCACACAATTTTCATGGAATTCTTCATTGTGTCGTCTTCTTACATACAGAGGGACAACATTTGCAACTTGGACCGTTGATTCATCCGAAAATACCATCTGATGAATAATATTTTAATTAATTTCAAATTTCATTGGGTAATTACAATTTATAAGAAGCATCCACAAGTTGCAAGACGTAAAAATGTTGAAAATAGTAACCGCTTCAACATGATATTCTTAAAAAATAATTAATTATGACAATCAATACAAAGTTGCTACGCAAATCAACCCTGCCTCTCTTAGTCGCCTTTGGACAGTTCAACATGAGACGCTGTTTAGTGATGTTAAATTTTGTTCATTGGCTTGTTGATGTGCTGTTCTTTTGGACTTTCTAGCCAATAATAATCCATCTTCCCTTACTAGCGGTTTTCTTTTTCTTTTTCGGCTCTTCTTGTTTACTGAGCTTGTCTCCTCTTGTCTTTGATCGGTTTTGTAGACTCCATCCTGAGAAAGTCCAATCCTATTTGTAATATATTTTTGGATAGCCCAAGACGATGAAGAGCCATTATTTCAATGCGTTTCTTTATAGGAATTTTTTCCTGGGGGCCACCATTAATTTCTGAAGAAGAAATGTTGTTGCTTCATGAATGTCGAGTATTTTCAATGAAAAAACAAACTTCATGTTTAGTCCTGTGTTTAAACAATGTTAGACAAGTAGTCTACGTAATATATGTAAAAGAAAAGCTGAAAGTTTTTTAATACATGATAATATCTAAGTAAATACAACCTGACTCAAGAGAATCAAAATTCAGTTTTCACTATTGAACGGCCTCGAAATACCTAAAACGATAGAGTGTACGCTGACGTAATAATAATAAAAAAAAGACATTAAAAAAACAGACTCTTTGAGAGAGACATCAGTCTGTCTGTAATGGTTTCTGTTGGTGTTTCACGTTTAGGAAAAATATCCATTGTTTCCATCGATAAGGGTGTGAAAACTGATTCAGAACATTACTGTGACAATATCTTGAGGAAGATTTGACTGAAATCGAAGGTTATAGCGATAATGTTTTTCAGCAAGATGACGCTCCATCTCATCGACCCAGCACACCATTGCAAACTTGCAAGAATAGTGTTCCGATTTCATCGCGCCAGAAGGTTGGCCACCAAACAGTCCAGTTTTAAATCCAGTTGACTATTTCATATGGGGACGTTTAGCTGACAAAGTTTACAGACAAAATATTCAAAAGGTCAATCAACTTCGAGAGTACATTTTAACAGCATAAAATGAGTTCGATCAAGATACTTTTTTTTTAATGCGGGTGCGATTAGCAGCTTTCCGTACACTCAAGTTTGAACGGGGATTGTCTTCTTGACTGCAAATAAGTTCACTTGCAGATTCAATGTTTGCTAATTCCTTCCTATACGCGGTCGTCCACTTTCGTACACGAGTTCCCATTTCACGAATTTTTTCCAACAAACGTGACACACTACGTACAGACCAACGTCGATTAGGATACTGTTTTACTATTCTTTTAGCACCGAAATCTTTCTCTTTATAAAGAATTTTGATATCAATTTTGTTTTCCTCAGTTAAAAGTACCATAAGTAACAACTATCATAAAATAACGGAATTAAATTTCCTTCGCTCGCTGCCAAATCAAAACTGATTGCCATAACAGCAATATCGTCTAGGCCTAGGTGTACTTCATTTATTAATTAGCCTGCTTAGCCTAGCCCTGTACAACCTATAACAACTGGGCTAGCCTAGGCCTACCCTGAATCGACGAGTGATCCCAAAGTTGATGTAAAATTAAGATTTGACTATTATCTGACATGAATTTAACAATTTTTTTCCACTTTCGTATCGTCATCTTTATTTTTTAACAAATATTGTTCAAGTTTAATTTTTAAAAATTCTACTTTCAATATAAAAGGTTTAATAATATGATTTCTGTTTCATTCAGTTATTCTTGGAATTGCGATCTTGTTAGCTTGGAGTAAAAGGTGATCACTTTTTGGGGGACACATTATATATTATATATATATATATATATATATATACACACACACATCCGTATACATATACACAAAGGTGGGCAGTTGCGGCGCAACTTGCGGCGCAACATTTTTGGTTGCGCTTGCGCTTGCGGCGCAACTTTTTGAAAAGGGTTGCGCTTGCGCGTGCGGCGCAACTATTTCAGCAGAGTTGCGGTTGCGGCTGCGGCGCTACAAAAATCGTTGCGCGTGCCCACCACTGCATGATATACATATAGAGATACAGTAGAATGAATTAATCTGTTTTAGTTATTCGCTTCCAACTACAAACACTAATAAATGTCAAGAGAAGATAGACATTTTTGTGAGCAATTTTTAAATGTAAACTTAACAATTAGAAATTTGGTGAGATGGCAGAAAACGATTTGAACTTTGGCCTATAAAATCATATATTTTCAATATATTTTTTAAAACTATAGTAACTTTTTCGATTGTTCTAAAAATAGGGTAAAGTCTACTGATACTAAAATGCTAATCCATTCGCAACAAAATGGCTTCATCCCACTTCATTTCCACTGGCAATCTGTGTGTGTGTGTGTGTGCGTGTGTGTGTGGTGTGTGTGTGTGTGTGTGTGTGTGAGAGAGAGAGAGAATGGGGACTTCCCAAACGTAATAATCAATAACACGGACATCAAGCTCAGTGGCATGAGAAAACTCGTCTACCAGTTGCGCAAAGAATGTTGGAACTTCCAATTTCCTGACTTTGAGTTCATTCACTCATCTTACATCAAACATCCAGTTTTGTAACTTAATTTAAGTACTTTATAATTAGCTTTAATTTGCCTATTCAAACGGATCTCGGTCATTGCGTAAAATTTACAATTTACGAGCATATTTGTGATTTTTTTTCTTTTGTAAGTAATTAACCTATTTGGGAATTTTTATTCAGCGTTTATTTAGGTTGGTGATGAAACAATATTAGTGTTGTAAATAAGAATACAGTTGATTTGATTTGATTTAAATTGTTGAAATAAATAATAGTCTCTCTCTCTCTCACTAAAATTTTTCCAATATATATATAAATATTCGAAAAATATTAGTGAGAAAGAGAGTTACAAGAAGTTACAAGGAAAAGAAGTACCTCAAAAGGCCTTGCAGCCCATACCGAGGAGGTACCAATGGCAACGGGTGCCAGGGAAAATTTTCTACACACTCAAATAGTGTGCAAGATCTGGTCTAACCTTTTCTTGAAATGATCCACAGAGGAACTGTTCACAACTTCTGAAGGTAAACTGTTCCACGTGTCACAGATCTTATACGTAAAGTAATTTCCACACACACCTTAGTCCTAAACCGTTTCAAATCCAACTTCCAACCATTGTTGCGAGTTGGGTTATCATTTAAACTAAACATGCTTCTAAAATCGACATCGTTGAACCCGCGTAAGAGCTTGGAAACCTCGATGAGTTGTCCGCGCAGCCTCCGAGTTTCCAGCGAAAACAAGTTCAGGGCGCGTAAGCATCGATTGTAGCCCATATGCCTAACGGAAGGGATTAACTTTGTGGCCCTCGCCTGGACTCGCTCCAGCCTCTCAATATCTTTCCTGAGGGTGGGCGACCAGAACTGCACAGCATACTCCAGGTGCGGCCGAACAAGGGAATTGTACAGATAGAGCACAATCTCCTTGTTTCGAAACTGAAATTGCCTCCTGATATAACCCAACAGCTTCTGGGCTTTCTTTTCCACCTCTACGCACTATTTCGTAAACTTAAGATCGCTGCTAATTAGCACACCCAAGTCCTTTTCTAAATCAGTCACCTCGATATTACTCCCCAACATTGGCGTAGCCAATGTGCATCACTTTGCATTTACCCAAGTTAAACGGCATTTGCCATTTTTTGGACCACTCTCCTATCCTACCAAGGTCCGCACGCAGTTCCTCGATCGCTTTGGGCGTCCCAACATTGGCCCCAAGCTTGGTGTCATCAGCGAATTTGGCGATCCGACTGACGATGCCACCGTCGATATCATTTATGTAAATGATAAACAACAGTGGCCCCAAAACGGAACCCTGAGGAACCCCACTAGTGACCGAGGCCCAACCCGAACTAACCCCTTTAATTACAACCCTCTGCTGCCTATTCTTCAGCCAGTTTTCAATCCACCTACCTACTTCCCCGCCGATACCCAGCGCGCGCACTTTTGCCATTAGCCGGCGGTGAGGTACCTTATCAAAGGCTTTCTGAAAGTCGACGTGGAAAAACTCGAGCAAGTTGGTGAGACACGACCTATGCCGTCTAAACCCATGTTGGGAGTCCACAAGCAGCTTGTAGGAATCCAAATGGTCAACGATCCTATCTGCTATTATCCCCTCTAATAATTTACCAACAACTGACGTGAGACTAATGGGACGATAGTTCCCTGGACTTTCGTGATCCCCTTTCTTAAAGATAGGGGTCACATTGGTTTCCCTCCAGTCACCAGGCACCTGGCCCGTCTCTAACGATTTGTTGAAGACTGTAGCCAGGTGGGGAGCCACCTGGTCGCGCACCTCCCTCAACACTCTGGGGAGAAACTGGTCTGGCCCAGGAGCATTGAACGCGCTCAGTTTGTCTATTCTATCGGCAACGACTGTCGCGGTACATCGAACACTATCCGGGCCAGCACCTTCGTTCCTGACGCCTGGCTTGGGGATGACGCGGGTGTCCTCCCTGGTGAACACTCCCGCAAAGTACTCATTAAGCACATTAGCGATGTCCGCGTGGGAGGTCCGCAGTACGCCGCTTCGGTCCTTTAACGGACCTATCATGCTTCTAATGGGCCTTCTACTATTAACATAACTGAAGAACACCTTACGGTTCCCCTTGCAGAGGCTTGCCCACCGTAGTTCTTCGTTACATTTTGCTAGCCTAACCTTCGCCTTCACTTCCCTACACAGGCGGACATACGCTTCAGTGTTCTCATGGGAACGATTGGCCTTCGCCCTCCTATACGCTACTTTCCTATTTCGGATCGCCGAAGCGATGTCACGACTGAATCACTTAGGCTGCGTTGAAGCAGGGGTGACCGGTTTTGAGGGTATGGCAGCAGACTGCAGCACCATAAACTCGTCCCGGATTGCACTCCACACTCCCTCAACATCGCCGCCGACCTCTAACCCCATCTCACCTACGCTATCCCGGAGGCTAACAAAGTCCGCCCGCCGTAGATGAAGCTTACTGCCTCTCGAGTTACTACGCTTCACCCGAGGGACGCACACACGGAACCTACTCAGACCGTGATCACTCCCGCCCAACGATTCGTCAACGGTGAGGCCAGTGACGAGGTTGTCTTCGTTTGTGAATACTAAGTCTAGAACGCTTTCGCCTCGTGTAGGCTCATTGACCCACTGAGTGAGGAAGTTCTCATCAACAAAGTCAACTAGCCTCCTCCCTTCAGCATCAGCAGTCCTGTCTTCCCACTTTATGCCGCGACAGTTGAAGTCTCCTAAAACTACACACACCCTATCCCCTAGCAGGCTACGGAGTTCGGTGTACAGGGCTGTATCCTCCCCGAGGAGGAGATGCGGAGGTCTGTACACCAAGATTAACCTATAGTTCGTCCCTCTCACGTTCAGATCGACGCCAAGCGGCTCCCGTTCCGATCGGAACTGACAGTCAACCGGACTCAACGTGTCCCTGAAGTATATTAGTACCCCTCCCCCCTCCCCACGGGTGCGGTCTTTGCGAAACATTCTATACCCGGGAATTTCGAACTCCCCAACGTAGTCCCTACGATCAGTATGAATCCAGGACTCGGTGATAGCAACGATATCCTGGTATTCTGATGGTAAGAGTGCCCGTAGCTCGCAAAACTTATTCCTAATCGACCTAGCATTAAAAAGCATTGCACGGAGGGAGCCTTCCCTATTCTGACCGCCCTCTAGCACGACCCGTTTCCCGAACAGCCAGGGCTGTCGGGAGTTGAAGAGCCCCTCACCAACGAGAGGGCAACTTCTGCAGGAGCCTGAGCCCCCTCCAACGTGGAAGGAGGGTCACCCACCTGTACCTGGACGCACCCTTCAGTTGAAGGTACGTCCGCCACCGGCTTAATATCATTTCTCCCCGGGCTTGACCTCACCATTCTGTACAAGTGCCGGTCGAGCAACGCGCCTGGCACACCTTTACCCTTGTTATTGAGGTGGACACCATCCCTCTGGTAAAGGTCCCACCTCCCCGAAAATGCGTCGAACGGGTCAATAAACTTCACGCCCAGCGGGACGCACAAGTCTTGCACCCTCTCGTTTTAGATCATCCGCAAGAGACATGATGTCGGTGATGATCTCTTCTGTAAGAGAGAGAGAGAGAGAGAGAGAGAGAGAGAGAGAGAGAGAGCGACTATTATTTATTTCAACAGTTTAAATCAAATCAAATCAACTGTATTCTTATTTACAACAGTAATATTGTTTCATCACCATATATATATATATATATATATATATATATATATATATATATATATATCAGTCTTTCCTTGTGAACAGACATGTTTTATCGAGTGTCCAGTGTTACCAATTGAATAAGTGGTTTTCGTTGAAGTGTCTTTAAAAAAAATAGTGCTTGGTACATTCTTAACTAAATTACCACGTGTTACTAATCATTCATTAACGAATATATTCCATTTATTGACTTTATTCATTACTATATTATTTGATTAAACCAAGGCTAGTGCGCGTGGCTTGCTTTGTTTGTTTTTCGAATCTATTAGGAAACGAGGTTTAATAAGGTTCATTTTGCCTTGTTTGCCTTGTTTGTTTTTCGAATCTAATAGAAAACGAGGTTTAATAAGGTTCATTTTTCCATGCGACGGGGTTCATCAAGTAGAGGGTGGTCACCCTCCGTGGGAAAAAGGAAAAAAGGAAAGAAAAAAGTCGGTCGAATAGCGGACAGATAAGTTTTATTAATACTTTTTCTTTTACAGATCCTTCGTCGGTAGCTTAATTAAGTATACATTCATTTAGTATAAATTTGTGTTACAAGACCCTGTTTCTGCGTTTCAAGAACATTTTTGCGGCTTGCGCAGGTGACGGCACAATAAGCACGCGGTAGACCTACGTTGTAATTTATTAATTTCCAAACGCTCGTTTTTTGTTTTTTGTTTTTAACCCTTTAAGGACTAAAGGTACAAATTGCTAACGTTTCAATTACACGCATTCATAACTTAACCCTACAAAAAATTCAGGGCTTAAAGGGTTAATTAATTAATAGCATGGCACCCCGGTCAAGTACTTGCAGTCACTGTGGAGGGAAATTTGCCGCTTACGCGTTTACTTTGGCTAATAATAATAATGAACAGTTAATTTGCAGGTGGTGCTCAAGTATGGAAGTGCTGAGGAACGAGTTAAAACGTGAGAGGGAGGCCAGAGTGAGGCTTGAAGAAAGGGTAATGCTCCTGACGGCAAAATTAGAATCCCTTGAGACCAGTTACGACCCCTCCTGCCTCAGTTTCTACTAATATAAATAGTACTAATAGCCCTCTCTCTTCCCCTAGTTCCCAACCCTTCGTTCAAGTGCGTAATGGAGCCCCATTGGGAAACCCTAAGACTTGTCTACCAGTAATAACAAACAATAAGTTTTCTGTTCAAGGTTTCGAAGATGCTGATGAACCAGAAATATGACTCGTTGGCGATTCCATTGTTCGAGGGCAGCTCGAGGAATTCTGTGGGAGAAACCCTCGTCGTAGGCGCCGTTACTGCTACCCTGGTGCAAGGGTGGAGGATATAACTAAGAGTGTTGACCATTTTACAGACGGAACCTCTGAGGACACAACGTATATTATTCATGTCGGTACTAATAACGTTTTAAATTCTAGATCGGAAGAGCTGCTGGCTAGGTACAGGGACTTACTATAGCGACTAAAGGAAAAACTAATAAGATTGTTTCAACAGGTATACTTCCTCGAATTATCCAACGTAGCGATTTCTACAGCAAGGCGACCTATATTAACAATAACCTAAAGTCTCTTTGCCAACAGGAAGGAGTGCATTTTGAGAATTTTTTGGAACAGTTTCTACGGCAGGAGGGACTTGTTCCTCGGAGATGGATTTCATCTTAATGACGTTGGAGCTGCGCGTTTAGGAAGACTATTTCATAATACTGTCTCTTCTTTTCAGGCTGCCGTAACTCGAACGGTCCCGGCGTAATTTCCTCAAATTTCCCTTGCCTCGCGAACGTATCGCAATTACAAACAATTTGAAGGTTCTGTCCTTAAATGCTCGCAGCCTACGAAATAAAATAAGCGAATTTTTTTCTTTAATTGCTTGTAAAGACTAAGATGTAATTGCGATAAATGAATCGTGGTTTAGCACTGAAACACGTGACTTTGTCGGGGAGTATCAAATTAAAGGTTATAGACTTTTTGTTAAAAACAGAATAGGTAGGCGAGGAGGCGGTGTTATGTTGTATATCAAAGATAATATTGCGAACGTTATAGAAGTAAAGCACACAATTCCAGAACCGATAGATTCGACTATAGCAGAACTTAAATTGAACGATTTCAAACTTGTTGCGGTTATTTATAGGCCCCCTAATCAAACAGCTGATACGGACGAAGCGTTATATCGTGAACTAAAGAAAATAATAGGTAGTGAGCAGGCCTTAGTTATGGGTGATTTTAATTGCGCCAACGTGAATTACGATACAATGCAGGGAGACGCGGAAGGTAATCGTTTAGTTAATTTTCTCGAGGATAGCTTTCTTATCCAAAAGGTTGGGGAATCTACGAGGTTGGACAGTATTTTAGATTTAGTAATAACTACGGATGAAAGGCTAATCACGGATCTTCAAGTAATAGAACCATTAAGCAATAGCGATCACAGTATGGTAGAGTTTGTCCTCTCAGTAAGTCACTCGAAACCAACTAACTCGACTAAAATTCCTAACTTCCAGCACGCAGACTTTTGTAAATTTCGAAATAAATTGTCACACGTCAATTGGGAAAACGTAATGGGGATCTCCAACGCAAAACTAATGTAGGAATCGTTTGAAACAGTATTTAGGACTATAAATGAGGAATGTGTACCGTACTAAATTAAGCGTGCGAAAGTAAACAACAAGCCCTTGTGGTTTACTTCTAGAGGAGGAGATATTATAAAAAAAGAGCAGAGATAGGGCTTATAGGCTACATAAATGCTATAAAGACTATAAAGACAATTTGTGGTTACGAAACAACTACATAACTAAGGCGTGAAGCGAAAAGTGTAATAAAAAAGTCCAAGCGTGAATTTGAAATCTCCACAGCTCGTGACGGCATAGAAAACATCAAGCGATTCCTTCAATACGTCAACAACAGGAATCCAGTAAAAAGTGTCTTGGGGCCGTTGAAAAAATTTAACGGAGAGCTAGTTTCTGAAAACAAGCAAATGGCTATCTTGCTAAACGAATTTTTTACGTTAGTTTTTACTATAGAAGATGTAACGAATATCCCTACGGTCATAGACTAATACCTTTTGATAATGGTAATACTTTGGATAATATTGTGGTCAGGGCCGTTTCTAGCCATTAGGGGGCCCTAAGCAGTATACCCATTTGAGGCCCCACCCCTCCATCCACCAACTCACCCCCTTACTAAATCACCTCAGCACACACATACAAAAAATGGCTGTTAATAAAAAACAATTATGAAACAATTTTAATGAAACATTTATGTTCAAAACAACAAATATGTACTTTCAGAAGACAAATAGAAAAAATACTCTTCATGAAATTCCTGAAAATTAGCTTATACATTATTTAGAATAAATGACACAGAACTATGTATAAAAAAATAATGCAATTATCAACTACCAAACAATTACTAACTCTACGATACAATCGTGTAATAGCTAACAGTTATACAGAACAGTTTGTATCTTCAAAATTTTGCCTCCTAGATTTTCTCTGGGCGAAATCATCAATAACATCATCATATGAAATCTCCCTGCCAACGTCCTGGTTGATGCTTATGATGCCAAGGCCACTGAGGCGATCCTGCCCCATTGATGATCTGAGGTAGTTCTTGATTAGCTTCATCTTAGAGAAGCTCCTCTCGGCTGACGCTACTGTCACAGGTAGAGTGCAGGCAATTCTTAGTGCAACCCAGAGATTGGGGTATAGTTCCTCCAGTTGCTTCTGATGAATGAAGGAGAGAAGCTCCAATGCAGTCATGTTGTGTGAAGGTAAAGTCGGCAAGTTCTTAATTTCGAGGGTCAGTTCTCTTCCATCAATGTCAGAGTCAGCGCCAGAGCTCAGTATCTTAGAGAGCTTTTCACATTTGCAGGACAAGTCTTCCTTGTTCATTGTGGTGAAGTTTAGGAGAACCCCAAATATGTCCCTCACATCATCTAATGTTTTGAATCTCTCATTTATTGACCCGATGGCACAATCCACCACCACATTGAAAAATTTGACTTCCAGCCTCTTTAAGGCTTCTGTAAATGGTTCGTCAGGAGCTTCGTAAGCAAAGTGCTTTTTTGTGGGTCTGAGCCTCTTCTCCTTCAACACAGCCTCCACATTCATTTCCTCACATATGTCCCTAGCTACGACTTGTGCTGCAACAAAACCTGTGTTTCTGTAGCTGGTGAGTGAGTCTTTTGTTTTTGTGAGGAGGTTGACTGCCACATCAAACTGCATTGTAGGAGACTGCAGAAGTTTGCTCACATGGTTAACTGCATGAAGAATGTCATACCATACTACTGTGCAAATCTGAAAGCGATAAAACCCTCCTCCTCTGCAAGTACTTGTGCTTCAGTGCTGGCTATGGCATCTGTGGCATTGTTTCTGACTTCCAACAGGGCCTCTCTGATGTTGTGGGCTCTGGTATCGCACAGCCTCAATGCTCTTAAGCCGGCTCTCCCACCTGATTTCACTCCAAGACTTGAGTGTTATGTTCACGTACTTCTTTAGGATTGTCCATCTCTGTGTAGCTGCTGCAAAAAGGTTGTACAATTTTTGTACGTTGCCAAAGAAGCTGATGGCATCTGTGGAGCTTTAGCTGCATCAGCCACTACAAGATTCAGAGTGTGAGCCCCACATGGAACATAGAGTGCACGACAGTTCTTCTCTAATAACCTTGCCTGAACACCTTTGTTCTTGCCCTTCATGTTCGCTCCGTTGTCATATGACTGTCCTCTGCAGTCATCAAAGTGAATATTCAGTTCATCTAGTCTCTTCAGAATTAGAACTGATAAACCCAGGCCTATACTTTCTGAAGCCTCAAGAAAGCCCAAGAAGTATTCTTTTATTTCTGGTACTTCACCCATTTTAACAGTTCTGATAATAATCGACATCTGTTCTTGGTGGCTTATGTCTGAAGTGCGGTCTAAAATGAGTGAGTAATATTTAGCTTGTTTTATTTCTGCAACAATGGCATCCAAGATCTTCCCACTAACGGACCCAATGAGCTCATTTTGAATGATGTTTCCTAGGTAACTTGAATGACTATATTGGTCACTTTCGACTCTGCTGATGTGTTGTTTCATCACTGGATCAAATTTGGTAAGCAGCTCAACCTCCTTCAAGAAGTTGCCATTGTCTCGATTCTACAATGTAGAGGAAGACCCCCTGAAAGCAAGGTTTCTCTCTGCCAGTGATTGGATTATACTTACAAGACGTGTGAGAACATCTCGCCAGCGTCTTCGCTCTACCTCCATTAATGACATTTCAGTTTGGTCAATGGTCCTCCCAGTTTTTAGCCGCAGTTCCAGATCCTTCCATGTTGCCATGTTATCTGCATGTTCTGAACTATTTTCATGGCCTTTCAGAAGCGAACCAACGTTTATCCAGTCTGAAAGTCCATCCGTAATTAGTTTGTACGACTTCCTTGAAAACAACTTGCAGCAGAAGCAATAAAGAGCATCATTCCTTCTAGAGTACATCAGCCAGCTTTGCTTTATTTTTTCCCCATTAATTAATGTTCTGTACATGTAATGGTGATGAACGCTTCTACCGTCCTCTCTTTTAGGGAATGTGAAATCTGGACTGATTTGAAATGGTCCTCGAGACACGAGATCTGTCTTCAAGGCATCTGACAGGACAATTGGCCAGTCATACGGATCAAGCGGTGGAGCAGATCTTGGTTCTTGTTGCTCAGTAGAAATGCCTGTGTGTGGTGTTTGAAGCTGAACAGAAGATGGGCCACTTGTTGGTTCATCAGGCTCTACTGCTACTGGTGTTTGAGGTTGCATAGAGGATGGTCCTGCTGTTGGCTGATGATGCTCATCAGGCTTTGCTGAGGATGGCTTTTCCAAATATTTCAGTAGTGCTCCTGAGAAGAACATAACATTACATATTCTGTTAATTTTTGCTAAAATACTCTTTCTTATCTTGTTTGATAATTGATCTGTGTGAACAGAATTTGAGGTGATTAAATTTCACATTTCGAAATATTATAAATATTACAGAGACTAGCTTACTCTACACGATTCCTGAGCACTTGCCTAGCTTGATGGTCTACCTAACCCAGTTGCCTGAACTGTAATCATAAGAATATACAAGTGGCACATCTCACCTGTGCTACTGGAAAGCTTCTCCTCCTCTATTTTCTTCTTTTTCCGTTTTTCAGCTCCTGATGGATAATGTCGTTTCATTTTCCAAGATGCACGAAGTCACATCTAGTTAACCATAACTAATCTGCTAAATAATAATAATCATGATAATAATGACGATAATAATAATAATAATAATAATAATAATAATTGTTATAATTGTAACGTTAATCAAATACATTCAAATAATCAGACCATTTAGGTTTTAACCAACAAAATTCACATTATCCGAAAAAAGATGAGAAAAGAATTAAACTTGAAAACATAACGAAAATAATCCTAGGTTCTAAAGTGTTACAAAATCTTTTAATAATTAGTAAATTAGTGAAATAATGTTTTACAATACTAGAAAAATTAAGCATTTAGGAAAGTATAAGCATACAGTAAGAATAAAGTTAAATAATATAGAAATAAGATCTCACAATAGTTATTTACACATAACGACCAAAACGTTTCGTTTGTCTCCGTTTTATCACATTTGTCTCATACAAAAACTTTAATTAATACGACAACAATAATAATAATAATAATAATAATAATAATAATAATAACTTCAGCTATATTCCTATTCTTGCCCACTGAGCTATGACCTGTGAGCCTGTCTAGGGGCCTCCTAGTAGTAGCGGGGCCCTAAGCGGCCGCTTAGTCTGCTTATGCCAGGAAACGGCCCTGATTGTGGTTAGTGAAAGGGACGTAATGCGCTATATTGATAAAATAAAATGCGTAAATCACCGGGGCCGGATTCTATATATCCTATACAACTAAAGAATTAAAAGAAAGCATTGTTGTGCCGCTAACAAAAATTTTTAATGCGTCTATTTTTGAGGGGTGCGTACCAGATAATTTCAAGTTAGCAAATGTAACACCAATCTTTAAGAAAGGCGATAAAGGTGCGGCGGGAAATTATAGGCCAATCAGTTTAACGTCTGTTGTAGGTAAGCTACTGGAATCAATAATTAGGGATCGTATAGCCGAATACGTAGAATTGCATAACTTGGTTAGAAATACGCAGCACGGTTTTAGGCGAAACAAATCTTGCTTAACTAATCTTTTAGAATTTTTTCAAAGCGTGGTTGAAGTTTACGATAGTCATCGGGCGGTTGATGTAGTGTATTTAGATTTTCAAAAAGCGTTTGACACCGTACCGCACAAAAGACTCATTGAAAAAACTAAGGCTCATGGAATCAGGGGTGTAGTAATAAATTGGATAGAAGAGTGGTTGCGAGGTAGAAAACAGAGGGTGGCCGTTGACGGATCGGAGTCGTGTTGGGCTAATGTAGCGAGCGGCGTTCCTCGGGGTTCTGTTCTGGCCCCTTGCTTTTTCTTATATATATATTAACGATTTACATGTCAGCCTAGTCAGTACAGTTTCAAAGTTTGCGGATGACACGAAGTTGGGTAGTAGGGCGATTAATGATGAAGATAGAGATAAAATCCAGGAAGATCTGAATAAAATCGTTGATTGGTCACTCACATGGCAAATGAGATTTAACGTCGATAAGTGCAAAATTTGACATATAGGTTCGCGCAACGGTAATTTTGCGTATATTATGTCGGGGAAGGAGTTAGCAAGCGTACAGCAGGAAAAAGATTTAGGAATTATAGTCACTGGTGATTTAAAAGTAGCGAAACAAAGTACAGCAGCAGTCAATAAAGCGAACAAAGTGCTAGGTTTTATAGCTCTGAATTTTGAGTACAAATTGCGCGATATTATTGTTCCTCTTTATAAATCATTAGTTAGACCCCATTTGGAGTACGCGATCCAATTTTGGAATCCGCATATGCGAAAAGATATAGACAAAATCGAAAGAGTTTAAAGACGAGCAACTAAGATGATTCCGTCGCTTAGGTCGAAGTCATACGAGAATAGGCTTAAGGAGTTAAAATTGTCTACACTCGAGACTAGGAGGTTAAGGGGTGATCTAATCCAGGTTTTCAAAATTATGAATGGGTTCGATAACGCAGATAGAGATACCTTTTTCGAAATATCTCAATATAATAGGACTAGAAATAACGGGTGTAAGTTGACAAGTAGAAGGTTCGAGACAGCAGTTGCCAAAAGCTTTTTTACGCATAGAATAGTAAGTAGCTGGAATAGTTTGCGGGTAGAAGTAAATAGTAGCACGTCTATAAACATGTTTAAAAATCGATTAGAAGCATATGTTGATAGATTGGGTATAGTTTAAGGTAGTAAAATTAAGGCTTTGTGGTTCAGAACCCACGTAAAATTGTAGATCCCCTCCGCCACCACGGAGGACATGCCCAATACACAATTACGAACACAGTTAGGTAGACCAGTATACTGTATATATATATATATATAACCTTACCTTACAACCTTTAAAGGTTCCGCGCGATGATTCCTCATTTCGCGAAGGTCAAGCTTGTCGCCCCTCCTCTCGAGTTGGCCTGGTGAAGTAGTGAGTTGGTTTCTTGTGCTCTCCACTTCACATAGCCAGGTACGCCCGGCTCATCGGGGATTGTTCTGAGCCAGGCGTCTAATTTTCTTTTGAAGATGTCCACTGCAACTCCCTTCATGTTTCTTAGGTCTTTGGGCAGCTGATTAAACAGTTTTGGTCCTCTCACCACAAAACTCTTTTGTTTCAGGGTTAAGGATGTTCCCTGTCTCGCCTTTAATTTGGGAATACAACACAGTCTATCGTTTCTACTTTCCACCGTTGTTTGGGGAGTTATAGGGTTCAGAGTAAGATTAGGGAGTAGTTTCTCCATTATTTTCCAAGTGTAAATAATGGTGTATCTCTCTCTTCTCCTTTCCAGTGAATATAGGCCTAGTTCGCGTAACCTTTCCCAGTAATTTAGTTCTTTGCACCAGTTGATCTTAGCTGTGAAGCTTCTCTGGATCCCTTCCAGCTGTCTGATGTCTTTTTTATATGGGGATGTTAGAACCGAGCAGTATTCCAATTTGGGTATGTTCAGGGCTTCCAGTAGAGTAATCATTACATTCCTATCACTTCGTTTACTGCTATCTTATTTTGTGTTTCAAATTTCGCAACATCAGTCATTACAACCCCTAAATCTTTTGCTCTAGAATTTCTCTGAATTTCCTGTCCATTTGGGGTATAATATTCCATGGATTTTAAGTCTTCTTTTTTTCGGTACCGTAACAGCTGAAATTTCTCGGTGTTAAACTTCATATTGTTGTCTTCCGTCCACTTGTAGATTCTGTTTATGTCGGTTTGTAGAGATCCTATATCTTCTGAGTTTCTTATTTTTCTACTGATCTTTGTGTCATCCGCAAAGGATGTTACTGTGCTGTCTCTGGTAACGTCCTCATCTATGTCAATTAGCATGATTATGAAGTGTAGTGGAGCTAATACTGTTCCTTGTGGTAATGAGCTGAGGACCTCTGATTCTGATGAAGATATTCCTTGTATTGTAACGACTTGCCGCCGCTCATTAAGGAAATTATATATCAATTTCCCTACTTTTCCTGTTATTCCCATATATTTCAGTTTATGTATTATGATTCTATGGTCACACTTGTCGAATGCTTTGGCAAAGTCTATGTATATTATATCATAGTTTTCATTACTTTCCAGTGCATCAATAATGTTGTAGTGTTCCATTAGTTGTGATAGGCATGATCTGCCTGACCAAAACCCATGTTGGTTATCATTTAATTTTTTCTCAGTTTCCAGAAAGTCATAGATTTTCTGTCTAACTATTCTTTCAAATATTTTAGTGAGATGAGATGTAAGCGACACTGGCATATAGTTTTTGGCCTCGGATCGATCTTCTATTTTATATATTGGGACTATGTTCGCGCTCTTCAGGATGCCCGGTATTTCTCCCGTGTCTAGTGATCGTCTCCATAACCAGTATAGAGGCTCAGCGATTGCATTCTTGCAGTTTTTGATCAGTGTGGCATTCCATTTATGTGGTCCTGCCGCTGAGTGTGTTTTTAGTTTCCCTATGGCTTGTGTAATATCATCCGTCGTAAAGTCGAAGTACGTTATACTTTCCCCTTGTCGTTCTTCTTCAAAGAACGCTCTTTTACCACATATCAATTTGTCAGTTTTGGGGATACTGAAAGATGATTCGTACTGAGCTCTTAATATTTCAGATACTTCTGTTAAATCATCAGATAAAGCACTGTTCTCGTTTTTTATAGGTCCGAGAGTCGCATGGTTTTTCGACTATTTTTTGCAAAATTATAGAAGTACTTTGAGTTAACCTTTATCGCTTCTATAGCGTCGTCGTCTTCTTTTTCTGTATGCTTCTCAATTAGTTCCTGGATGACGTCATCGATACTTTGCAGTTTATCATTTAATATTTTTCTGATGTTGTTCTCTTTACAGTTACTTAATTTTGCAGTCACTCTTTTTCTCTTTCGAAACAATGCCCTCTTTTGTCTCTCGAACCTACTTCTCTTTCCTCTTTGTTGTATTTTTGGGACATGTTTTTCCACAATTTCTAACGTCTTCTCTTCTAACATCATTAGCATCTCCTCCGTTGTCTTGGCCTCGAAAATGGTTTTCCAATCTATTACTTCCATGCTGGATGTAACATCTTCCCAGTTTATAGCTTTGAAGTGAAAATTAAAAATTTCGAATTTGCTTCTTTCTGTTGTGCGTGTTCTTTCTTTTCCTGTTGTCTTTATATTAGTTGTTATTTCAATGATGTTGTGGTCCGATATCATAGTTCGGGATGTTTCTACATTATCAATTAGATTACTGTTGTTTGTGAATACCAAATCTAGGCAGTTATTTTTTCTTGTGTTTTCTGTTATTTCTTGGGATAACAAATTCATCAGCTAGAGCTAGTAGCATTTTTACCTGCTCCTGGTCTTCTCGTGTGCCCCCTTTGTCCTGGTGTATACATATATTTTTTCCTATCCTTTTATATTTCATGAATGGGAAATTAAAATCGCCTCAGAGAAAAATATTTGGGGTTGGAGAGTGTAGATCTTTTACCCAGTTTCTTACTTCTGCAATGAAATCTGAAAATTTTGAGGTTGGCGTGTTTGGGGTTCTGTACATTACAATTAGTACCATATTTAATTTTTCAACTTTTGCTGCTACACATTCTACGTAGCTGTTTCAAGTACTTATGTCATTTCTGCCATATGCCTTTCGTGTGTGTAAATAGCACGTCCTCCTTTACGTCTCACTGTTCTGTCGGCTCGGAGGATGTTATAGTTGTCAATTTGTATTTCATTTTTGTCAATACAAGACTCACAGTTTTCAAAGTTCTCCTGGCAGTCCTTCAGATGAGTTTCCGTGAGGCATGCAAAGTCTGCTCCGGCTTCTTTCATGAGTCCTTTCAGGTATAAAACTTTGTTCGGGGAATGGTTTGATTTAAGGCCCTGAATGTTGGCTAGGATTATTTTTATTTTTTTTCTATCGTTTTCGCATACAGGTGGTTCCGATTTGTTTTCCAATGGGGGGGTGCCTGTTTCGTTGCCTCGTGGTCCTCCGAGAATTTACCTCTTTTTATCTTTGTCGGTACCTGTTGTCCCGATAACGCATGAGGTGCCTTTCTGCGTGCCTTTTGTCCGGCTCTCGGATTCCTATATTTGTCAGCTGATTTTGTAATTGCTGGATAGTATTTAGCAGCTGAATTGTGTTGGCTGCGTCTAAAAAATTGGCACTCATCTTTGATGTTCGTTTTTTCTGTTCACTCGTTGCTTTCCTTTGAGGGTGGTGGTGGTAACGGCATTTTTTTTCCATATTTGCAACTCGCATATCTTGCATAGGTGTTGCAGACCGTAAGATGGTGGAACTTCCATTTTTTATCAAATTTGCAGTATCCACTTGTGTAATGCGTGTTGCATAATGTGGGATGAGCATATATGCATTGCCCATCCCGATATCTGCAGTTCCCTTTTGCGTAGTATTTACGTACGATATTTTCTACGCTTCTACTTCCTTTTTGCTTATTATTTTCAAAGTTCTTATTTTTGGTATTATTATTATTTTTCTTTGGCTGTTTATTATCTACGTTTTTAGTTATCTTTTTATCATTTCGCCCGTTGGACAGTTTGACTACTTCGCAACTTTTACTTATTTCTTTTCTTTCATCAGTTTTCCTTCCATACTAATTATATTGTTTATATTGTTATTCGTTATTAAATTGTTGTTCGTTATTATGTTGTTATTCGTTATTTCGTTCTCTCTCTCTCATCCACCCGGTTTTTCGTTGGGATATATATATATATATATATATATATATATATTTGCGAGGGTGCCCTCTCAGGGCATTGGTTTCTGCCCTATGTAGGAGAATTTCGACTTATGACTGATCGAGGCCCGTGGTGTAATGGATAGCGCATCTGACCGGCAATCGGAAGATCCTGGGTTCGATTCCCGGGCGGTTCACCTCATTTTTCATTTGTTCGTTATTTCTCTTCCTCGTGTGCAGAACGCTCCTCTATACTTACGTCGTTTCTATACATATATATATATTATATTTATATATATATACACATATTATACATATATATATATATATTATATAGATATATATTATATATATATATATATATATATATATATTATATATATATTTTATATATATATATATAGGGTGGGCCGAAAGTCTGGATCCATAGGAAAATATTTATTTTAATACATAAATTACAACAAATGGTAAATACTTAAAATGAATATCAACTTTAACTCGTAAATGCGTATCCGTGATACTGTACAGTAGTTCGTACTCCAGTATAAATACTCAAATACTTTTTTTATTTCAGCCCAGAAATGGCTTCGAATCTAACAACAGAAGACCGGGTAGAACTTGTGCTCATGTACGCAAGACAGGGCGCTACACAGAGAAGTTGCTACCGAATTCAATAGAAATCATCCTGATAAGCATCCAGTAACACATGCGACTGTTGGCAAGTTGTTTAAACGTTTCAAAGAAACAGGAAGTGTACATGATCGACGGCGTTCTGGTAGTCCAAAAACTGCAACTGATGAAAATACCTCTGCAATGGTATGTAAAACTTTAACGAATAGTCCAGTAAAGTCAACAAGAAGATTGTCAAATGAAACACGCATCTCGAGAACGTCAATTCGAAGAATTATTAAAAATCATAAATTCCATCCCTAAGTGTCTCGATGTCAGAGGCCGCCAATTTGAGCATTTGTTATAATTTGTTGTTTATACTGGAGTACGAACCACTGTACAGTATCACGGATACGCATTTACGAGTTAAAGTTGATATTCATTTTAAGTATTTACCATTTGTTGTAATTTATGTATTAAAATAAATATTTTCCTATGGATCCAGACTTTCGGCCCACCCTGTATATATATATATATATATATATATATATATATATTATATATATATATTGTCAAGTGAGCATGGTATGTTTGGTGTACTTTTGTGTTTTTTCGTTTAACTTTTTATTAGTAAAGTTTTTTAACTATTTTATGTTTGAATGCTTTTAGTTTTTAAGTTTTATTTTTATCATTCGTATATTTTTGTCATTTATATAATTTTTACTTTTGATTTGTTTTTGGCTTATGCCTGTTTTATGCTCTGTAATTTTAATTTTTATTCTTGAACAGTTTTAATTTTGTACTTTAAATTAGTTTTAGTTTTTGACATTCATATATTTTTGTCATGCATTAATTTTAGCTTTTATTTATTAGGCCTTGAAAATGGGTAGAGTTGCCCGAAACGTCGGCTGCAGCCAAATATAATGACTTTTTGGCTCTACGTCTTCGTTTTTATCCTAAATGTAAAACTACGTCTCCTTAAAAATCGATTAGACACATGTGTTAATGAACTGGGTGTAGTTTAAGGTCGTAAAATTAAGGCTTTGTGGTTCAGAACCCACAAAAAATTGTAGGTCCTCTCCGCCACCACGGGGTACATGCACAATACATAATTACGAACACATTTAGGTAGACCAACCATGAGTGGATCCTAGGGTCTTTGTTGGTCTGAAACATTATAACATTTTATATATATATACAGGACCTATCAGAGGGGGGGGGGGCTAGGAGGGCCATTTGGCCTGGGCCTTAAGCTTAAGGGGGGCCTCAAATTTAGAAACTTTCAGGTTTGAATATAATGCTTCGCAGTGAAAGTAAAAATTGGGTTTAGCTATTGGCCTCAAAAGCTGGAAGTGGCCCGGGCCTCTCTAGACCTCTGAGAGGGCCTGTATATATATAAATACGGGGTGTCAGGAAATGATTGCCTCCCCCTGTAGAGCAAAAACTAGAAGAGATAGATAAAAACCGGCGAGACCACTTGAAAGAGCGTTAAAATCTGAATAAAAACCATTATATTCTATTCCTGTGATTTTAATTCTTACCATTTTTTCCCCCACAGAAACTATGGCATCATCTATTTTGAACGATTCAGAGAAAAAGCGAGTTCTTGACCGCATTCGAGCTGTCACATTTCGTGAAGCAAAGAAAGCTGGTGCAACTTTCATAACTCGACACTGGGTGGCTGAGAGATTAAAAAGATTAGAATACTTTGTCAAAAGGAATTGGAATAAGAATCCTGAAGATTGTGAAACAGAATTTCGAGGAGGAAGACCGGAGAAATTATCTCAAGAATCGAAAGACATTGTGCTTGCTGCATCACGGCGCCGAAAGAAGAGCTGCTCTGAGGTAGCGAAAGAGATACTTATCCGTCGTGGTAAGAGTCAATCGGCAACTTGTGCATCAATTTCGAGTTCGCCAAGGCTTGAGTGCTTGGCATGAAATAGCTAAGCCACGGAAGAGTGATCTTAATATTGAAGATCGGCTATGGTTTTGTGATTATCTTGAGGAATGGACGGAAGACGATTTCCTTCACTTGGTTGTCAGCGATGAATTCTTCGTTTATGTCTCCAGAAAACCAAATTTTCAGAATGATCGGGTTTGGGCAACAACTCCTGATGAAGTCCCAGACGACCAGAAGTATCGAGAAATAGTAAAAAATCCAGAATGTGTGGGTGTTTTCATTATGTTCTCTATTCGGAAGCTCATCTGGGTTATCAAACCAAGAGGAACCAGTTGGGATGGGCCTTATTTTCGAAATGTAATTTTAGCCCAACATGTAATTCCGTTTTTGAAAGACCCCGAGTGTGTTTTGGATGTTGAACACTGTAGGGTGAATCGATTTTACATTTTTTTCGATTTCCATATTCTAATAGAGACAAAAACTTGCGCATGCATGAGAAAATAGCTTCTGCAAAATCTTAGCTTAATAGGTAATCATCTTCTGCCCCCGGCAGAGCGATGAAAATCATATTTTAGTAGTCAAAAACGTATTTTTAAACCCTAGCCTAGAGTCATAAAATTTTGCGTGTGTGTTATTTCATGCCTAAGCAACGATATAAATGCTATGGGAAATATATAAATGCATTATTTAAGACAAAGAGCCGATCTGAAAATATGTATAATATGCATATTTTCAGATCGGCTCTTTGTCTTAAATAATGCATTTATATATTTCCCATAGCATTTATATCGTTGCTTAGGCATGAAATAACACACACGCAAAATTTTATGACTCTAGGCTAGGGTTTAAAAATACGTTTTTGACTACTAAAATATGATTTTCATCGCTCTGCCGGGGGCAGAAGATGATTACCTATTAAGCTAAGATTTTGCAGAGGCTATTTTCTCATGCATGCGCAAGTTTTTGTCTCTATTAGAATATGGAAATCGAAAAAAATGTAAAATCGATCCACCCTATATGAACAGGCAACCTTTCTTCACGACAAAGCCCCCTGTATGAAAGCACTTGCGACTCAACAACTGCTTAAGGACAATAACATTGATTTTTTCGGAAATAATGAATGGCCTGGCAATTCTCCCGATCTTAATGTATGTGAACATGTCGGATCCATCATGAAGGATCGGGTGGAGTCCTTAATGCTGGAACAACCCATTCAGAATCGGTATTCAACAGAAATTATGACTGCAAAGATCAACGAAGTCCTTGAAGAAATGAGTCATGATACCGATCTCTTTGAGACACTTCTGGGATCATACCCCCGTCGATTAATGGCCGTCAGAGCTGCAAATGAGGGCAACACCCGATATTAAAACAAGTGTTTTTTATTCAAAATTAAACGCTCTTTCGCGTGGTTTTGTCTGTTTTTTTCTATTCCTTTCAGTTTCTTCTGTACAGGGGGGGGGGGGCAATCATTTCCTGACACCCTTTATATATATATATATATATATATATATATATATATATATATATAGAGTAAACCCTTGTCCAGCGCGAGGGTTAGGTTCCTCGAGAACGGCACGTTAGGTAAATCCGCGTTGGTCAAACTTAATACCTTATGGAATAAATGGAGATACGTGAACGCCGCCGCGTAAAGTGTCCCATTAATACTTAGATACATAGATTTTTTATTCACATATAAATGAATTTCCCTACCTATATTGTATATGAAATAAGAACATAATAAAATCATAAACATAATGATATTTACATATGATAAATGAAAATATATTAAATGAAAATAGCACGTATCTTTTCTTCACTGTTTCGGATGGTGCGTATGGTAGACTCATTCACGCGATACTCGCGGCCAAATGATGTTATGCTCATACCACCACGCAACTTATCTAGAATCTTTATTTTTTCGGCTAATGTCATAACCTTACTACTTTTCTTCTCTTCACTATCACTTGCAGATGCTTTACGTTTTGGTGCCATACTGCTGTCTAAGGGTAATAGCAAAACAATGGCAAAATACGACAAAAACAATCCAACACAACTTCACTGAACTTAACGCGGTAGCGGAACTGAGACAAAGGGTGATGCGAGGGGTGACGCAAGAGGGAGGGAGATGTGGGAGTGTTGGAGAGTATAGGAGAAAACACTAGAGCGCGCATTGCCACGCGTACAATACTACTGTATTAGAGCCTGTTTGGCGGACCGTGTATAATTTAATTTTCCGCTTTCGGCAAATAATTGTTCGCATTTATTTTTTCTGTATAAGGAAATTTGCGCTGGACAAACACGCGTTGAACGAAGGTTTACTATATATATACACACACGTATATATATATATATATATATATATATATATATATATATATATATATATATATATATATATATATATATATGGGAAGGGAATGAACTCAGAATGGTCCCCTGAGTTTTTTATGATACACACAGACCGTGCATGGAACAAGGAACTCTTCTGGGATAATTAAATCCACTATAGTCCGAATAAGTAATGGTAAATGACAAATACCATAGTTTCTTTTTCATGATGCTAGCCGACGTGGGCAACGGGTCACTCGCAAAGAGGTCCCATAAATATAGCTTCCTCACCAGCTATCTGCAAAGCTGGTCCCAAAGCTGGTCCATGTCCCAAAGCTGGATCCTGTCTGCTTTGCAGATAGCTGGTGAGGGAAGCTATATTTATGGGACCTCTTTGCGAGTGACCCGTTGCCCACGTCGGGCTAGCATCATGAAAAGAAAAACTATGGTATTTGTCATTTACCATTACTTATTCGGACTATAGTGGATTTAATTATCCCAGAAGAGTTCTTTGTTCCATGCACGGTCTGTGTGTATCATATATATATATATATATATATATATATATATATACACACACAGGGTGTTTCAGGTCGACCCTAGAAATATGGAAAAGAAACACTTCATATTAGGTACGGAATTACTATGACCAACTTCAAATACCAAATACCAAATACAAACTACAAATTCCGCCAATTTGTATTTTGTATTTGGTATTTGAAGTTTGTCATAGTAATTCCGTAACTAATATGAAGTGTTTCTTTTCCATATTTCTAGGGTCGACCTGAAACACCCTGTATATATGTATAATTTAATTTAATTAGAAAATTATTGGTTATATCTTCACGAGTATTCTTATTTTCGTATTCTTATTTTTATTCTTAATTCTTCTTCTTAATAATTATATCTCAAGTTCTTTGAAATTATTATCACGTACAGTATTTATTTTTTCATTACAGTAATGACAGATTAGTATAATGATGAAACTGCAAAGTCCATTACTACAAATAATAACTTTTAAAATAAAAAGGTAACCGGAAATACGGTGAAATCGTTGGGATTCCGAACTTCTTGAAAATGCCTCTGAGCAAAATAAGATAAAAGTAGAGGAAGCGCAAAATATTTGAATTTTCGTTATTTATACTAATCTTTTAATGAGTTCTTTTAATTAAATAAAAACGGAAACTCCATAAATGTTGGGTTGATATAATATTTATGGATGCTATTTTGTATTAAACAAATAATTATTGGAAATCATAATCTTTTATAGCGACCTTCAGGCTCGTGCGTGGAACAAAATCTCGCATACAATAGGCTCTACAATGGTATCTTCATTAGGCCTATACAATCAGCAGCGCATCATAGCCTACCCATATTTAGTCAGATTATGTTTCTATAAAATTTCATACTTTCGTGAAATCGAGAAAAGCCGGTCGGTCAATAAATTTTGAGTTTCATGTCCGAGGGCGGTGGGTCAAAAGTTGTGAAGTTGTACTCAAAATCCAGGGGTCAAGTGAGCTTAACGTAACTATTAAGGTCTCACTTTTTTCAAATTTTCTATTTAATAATTTGCGAGAAATTACTTACGTTATAATGCGAACGTAGACTGACTATATATATATATATAGGGAGACTTTGATTACATTTCATAATGCTTAAAAGTAAAAAGTAAGCGTTTTGTTTTTATCAAATTAAAAATATAATACCTTAAATTAGGTACAGTGACTGGATGAAATGGGTGGATTCACGGTACAGTAAATAGATAAAATTACTCGTATTATTAGAATTTTTAATTTGATCTGCCATAAGAAACAAATCTAAATACTCGTTCCAATAATGGGAAACGTTCAGTATTTTGAAATATATGTATGTCAATAGTAATAATCAGTACATTTAAAGCTGTAAGTATTATTTCATTAAAAAAAATCTTTAAATGAATCCATAACCATTTTATTGAAATTTAATTTAATTATGTGATATTTCAAGTTACGAAAATGGCCGACATAACTGGAAATGGTGACGTGCTTACTTAAACTGCAAATTACGGCGTTAAACGAAATATTAGACGAAATATATGAGTTCGAATATGAATGGAGAGTAAGTCACAAAAACTGTACCATAATGTAAACAAATAGCTGCGAAATTTGAGAATGAGCGAAAGATAAATTCGCAGCTCTCACTGACTCATCCTTGCAAAAATCACATGCATGTCGTAAGGTCGTAGCAATCGTACCCGAGTCGTACGCATCATCATATCCGTCCGTAAGGAATCTCTCTCTCTCTTCTCTCTCTCTCTCTCTCTCTCTCTCTGGCAGCAACAGGTAGCGCAAGACAAGGGATGCGCGGAGTTAGGTCACGGACTCACGGCATGACCCCGGATGTCAAGGGGAAGGCACTTGACCTTGGACCACTCGTCAGTTGACCCTCTGCCTTCCTGAATTTTTTTATTCCCAGAAATGATACGGTATTTTATAGTGAATTTAAAAAAAATTAAAATACTCCACCATTTTCTCCCACCAAGTGCATTGTTAACATTGCTGGTTAAGCATCAAAGTGTGTACCCGGATTGACAAAACTACTTTAAGGTTATCTACAGTTAAATAAATACTCGTACCATAGCTCGAATATGAGTAGTACAGAGGTACCTGCACCTAATTTATGACACGCATTCAAGGTAATTTGGTACCAACTTTCTATGTGATGTCCACCAAGTTTCTTCTTCGATTCTGTTCAACAAACAGTGTATTAACAGCATTTAAAGTTTTGCGCGCGCGCAAACACACACATACACACATTATACTGTACTCGTGTGTGTGTGTATATATATATATATGCACCTCGGTGGTGCAGTAGTTAGCCTCGTTGACTACGAATCCCTCGGCCCCGGGATCGAGACCCGGTGACGGCAGGCGGCACGCAGCAAAACCCAGCTGTTCATCTTTCCACACACTAAAGAAATTGGTTAGTAGATGAATGGATAGCCTAGTGGTTAAGACGCTTGGGCGTGGTTCGGATTCCACATTAAACCGTAGGTCTAAGGTGGAGTGACAAGCTTGACCTTCGTCAGGATGAACAATTCGGGTGGAAGCTAAACCAAGGTTAACCAAGGTTTTATATATATATATATATATATATATATATATATGAAAATTACTTCACAAAATTAACACATAAATAATATTTATGATGAAAATAACCACGAAGGAAAATTAAAACACAAAATAGTGCTCAACCGCTTTCATTTAATGACATTCTCAAGAACATCCTGAAAATGTCATTAGACGAAAGCGCTTAAGCATTATTTCGTGTTTTAATTTTCCTTCGTGGTTAATATATATATTATATATATATATATATACACACACTGTATAGTGTATAGGCTATATAAAGTAAAAAAGAAATAAACCAAATAACCCCATTTTTACTTTTTTAGTTTCTATAATTGGGTAGTATGAAGTTAAGTAAAATTGAAGGTTTTAAATAATGATACAGTTTCATTTTTTGCGAGAGTTCCGTCTTGGTCGAGTCTAGAAAACAGGTTTCATATTTTTTAATTTTTTTTTTCAAACAATCCATACGGAACTTGTTAATCTTTGCAATTTTAAGTTGTTGTTTTTTTAATATCAGAATGTGAGGCAGTAATAATTTGTTAATTACGGACAAAGAAGAATTTTATGAACATTACAAACGACTCGTTAATGTTTAATTTACGAAGGTAACTTAAATAAAAATACGTAATTACGGAATGAATGAAATAAATAACAGTATTCATACTGGAAATAAAATTGTCTTACACATTTTTATAGTTTAGGTGTAATGTGTATTTACTATGGTATATCTACTCAATATCCCATGTTTTAAATAGTTTCATTATACTGTAAGTACAACAGAATTTGGATTAAAGCAGAAACTCTCATATATATATATATATATATAATATAATTTTTTCATTAAAGTATCCAAATTTATTTGAACTGCAATGTTTGTCAAATATTTTGTACAAAAAAATCTTGCCAGCTTTGTATATATTTCTTAAATGACGGAAAAATGCGAAATATTAACATATTTTTACCAAAAACTTTTAACTGTCAAATTTGTTGAATCTGTTATCAAACTGCTTATCTTATCAAAGCATGAGAATAAACGCTTCCTTACTTAATTCCTTTCCTAAAACATACCTATAGGATAATGTAAATAGGAAAATTTGAAAATAAATTAGTTACTCCTAAATTATGCTGCGCTTTTGATAACGAATACTGTATTCTTTTAACTACTGCGGATGAATTTTTATATATGTTTCTGGTTATTTTAAAATATTTTGTAAATCGCGTTTCGAATGAATATATTTAAATAAAAATATATAATATTAGTTTACACGTTGCAGATCCGCTTTATTCTTAACATCTGTGAAAGATAAGTTGGAGTGTTGCGTATATACTGTGAAATGTTTTTTAATCCTTACTACTCAAATATGGGAGTTTGCAATTTTTGTATTGTATTTGTAGCCGAATGCCAACTACGTAATAAGTATTTGTATGAAAATTGTAATACTTTTCAACGAAAATCCTGTACGGATTAATTTTTTTGGATTAACGAAGTATTTTATAAAATATTTGTGAAGAATACAAAGGGGAATTTTAAAGGTTTTTCATTTAGAAACAGACACAAATTTTCAGTCAGTATTGGAGTATCTCCTTAAATAATTACGCAGTGCAAAATATTGAACACTTTTGTGTATGCTCTCATCTTCGCTACGGAATCGCGACAATATTTAAGATAAACGCAGAGCCCATCGCGACACGAACGTGCGTATCGCATCATTAGCAGTGTCGCGGTGGTTTGCCTTTATAAATGTTATCTTTTATCATAAAAAAAGGGGATATATAATTCATGTTAGGTTAGGTTACGCTAAATTAACTTTATTAGTTTGGTTAAATTTATTTCCTCTTTTGGACTGGGTACATTTCGTATGTGAAAAAAAAATGTCGCAGTTTTGTAAGGTAGCCAAACATAGCGTGTGTGTGTGTGTGTGTGTGTGTAAAAACTCGCTAAGATGATATAAAAGATCACCTACTTTCATCATATTGTGTGTGTGCCATTTGAACACAACAATGAAGAGTAAAAACGCGAGTGAATTTGCAGTTCGCAAATGTTAAACATCTTTGATGCCATTTATATATAAAAAATAAAAGTGATTTCAAAATGGATTTTTAACATCACTCATGCCACCGCCTCATGATGTGTCAACAATTCTTTCTCTATTTTGTAGTGTGAAATGCTAAAACCATAAAGTTTCGTTCGCGTTATGTGACGTCATTGTGATGTCAGAGTCTGGAGGTCTACCGGTTTGCCTGGACTCACCGCTAAAGAGATGGAGTACATCCGCCTTACGAACAAGCAAAAAAAGGTTGCAAATGAAACCCGCAGATGACCTGCAATAAATAAATGATTTATTAGATTTTATTTTATGTATTCAGAGAGAGAGAGAGAGAGAGAGAGAGAGAGAGAGGGAGAGGGAGAGAGGGAGAGAGAGAGAGAGAGAGAGAGTCACAGGTGAAGATATATCCTATACACAAAGGAATTAGTATGCATAAAACTGTAAACTATAAATTAAAATAAATTACCTTCCATTGTATTTAAATACCAGTTGGCATTCATCATCATAATTGGTGCTCAAGTTTCAATCTCATCTTCTAAAAGCGAATTTCTAAATTGTATTGATTTTTTTTCTATCAAAATATACTGAAAAGTCATTTTCGCTTTTAAACGCATTTAAAATATATTGAGAAACTATATTTAAAATTTTGGCAACACTCAACCTGACTAAAATCCAAATTAATTCTTCCTTCATCGCGTCATAATTTCAATTCCATAACGAAAGCAATTAACTTAAAAATACCGATCTACGTCTCCAAACTGAGAATTTAAAATTTGTTGGTCGCGTATCCAGAATCAAATCAGTGTCGTGCAAAAGTAGGTTAAACTTAAGGAGCAAAATATATTTTTAACACTGACATGGGAAAGTATCTTCCACGCTTTTTAAGGCAAGTTTTTATGACAAACCATGAAAAATAGTTGCAAATAGCCAGAAATGTTTTTCGGCCGGACCGCAGTAAATTGCATGTGTGGCATTAGAAAGGATATATTTACAAGTGAAAAATATTTACCTTAAAACTATATATATATATATATGTGTGTGTGTATACGTGTATAAATATATATGTAAAAACTAGTTTTCCTGGAAAACTGAAGTCTTATGAAAATTAAGAGCTTTGTACGTAAAACTTGATATTTTTTACCTAAAGATCGAAAGAAATTTAAAGTTCGTCAAAATGGACGCTAAAAATGATCGTACACTAAATATTCGCCCAAAAAATATTGCTCTTCTATAGACTCATAAATGATGGGTTAAAACTACATAAAATTCAAATTTAATAACATTTTATGAATATGAACCCACCACCTCCAATAAAATCATCATTCTGACCACTCGTGACGTCACAATGAGCTACATTCAATGATTATTTACACGCGCATTTTTCGTAACCCGCGGACCAGTAAGACCCCAATTTTAAATCTGAACATCCGGGTGACTTAGATGGCCATAAATATCTTCGATATTTATGTTAAAATGCCTGTCACGTAGAAACATATCAAAGAACGAAAATATATGCTTATATACTCGAGCGTGGGAGTTATTTTTGAAGGAAATATGATGAAATTAAGCCAAGTAACCACCCCCAGCTTCCAACAAAGATAAAAAGCCTCTCTTATCCTGCCGCGTAAAAATCTCACTACCCATCAAATACAATTACCATAAAACCGTGACCTCCTGCACAAACACCTGCTATGACCACTTTTAGAATATCGAAATAAGAATGCAAATGAGGTTCTACTACTTACGCTCGAAAATGTATAGGCTGACACGTCTTTTATTTATTACTTCAAATACATCACGCCATTTCCGCTTTCCAATAATGGTACGTCGGGAAAGGAATAACTAATAAAATTACATCACCTCGAAATAGGTGTATAAATTCAATTAAACTTTAACCAACCCTTAAATAAAAGTGTAACTATAACATTATCGTTTTTACATAATTAAGCTGTAATTCCCGAACAACCAACCTTTATTTAACGCCTGAAAAAATATGGCGTTCTTGCTTACGCAAAGCAAAAGTGTAAGCAAATAAACAAATAAAAAGTTGCATAACACTAGTTTCAGGTTATGGAGAGCAACTCGTAGTATTTTTAGAATCACAAATAAAATTATATATATATATATGCGCCTCGCTGGTGTAGTAGTTAGTGTCGCTGACTCCGAATCCATCGGCCCCGGGATCGAGACCCGGTGACGGTAGCCGACGCGCAGCTAAACCCAGCTGCTCATCCTTCCACACAATAAAGAAAGTGGTTGGTAGGTAAATGGGTACCTGGGTGGCGTAGTGGTTAAGACGCTGGGCTGCTGGTGGGGCGTGGTTCGGATTCCACGTTAAACTTTAGGTCTAAGGTGGAGTGAAAAGCTTGACCTTCGTCAGAATGAACAATTCGGGCGGAAGCAAACCAAAGGTTACTAAAGGTGTATACACACACACACACACACATATATATATATATATATATATATATATAAAACTTGCGAATGGTCGCACATCCACTTCTTCGCATTAATCCCCTCTACATATAACCTTCGAATCATCGTACATCACCTCCGCATCATCGCATTCGCATTTTCCCGCCTTTTTTGAGATTTTGAATGCTCATCGTACGTCTGGAGTACGATAACGGCTTGGCATCCTGTTCGATGCCTGACTCGCCATCTTCTTCTGCCTTTCTCTGGGCCCCAGATGAAATCCAGCTGGAAGACACCATATGTTTAAAGTAACGTAACTTTATAAGGCAATATCTTTTCAGTCATAAAGATGAACCAAACCATCGTTTTACTAAGCTCGCAGTACGTACAATCTCGTCCACATTTATGTATGCCTTAATTAATGTACGTGTCAAGTCTTAAGGTAAGTACACTGTATAGTATATTTATATTATAATGAACCTCCACATCATCGCGCTTTTCGCTTCGTCGTACACCTCGACCGCCCCGTCATTAAGTGCGACAATTCGCGAATTGTCTGTATATATAATTTCATTGATACTCAACATACGCGAGTCATTTTCTTTAAAAATGTAAATTATGCCAATTTTGTCGCGAAATGATTCTCAAAAACTTTCTTAAAAATAATTTAAAATTCACTTAAAATTTACAAAAGAAATTAAATTCACTGAATTAAAAGAGATATTCAGAAATAAAAGATAAAACATTTTAGTTCATCCTTTTCAAATTTTAAATCTTAAACCAAAATTCTTTTCGAGTGAATAAAAAACAAAATTAAATTTCTAATTTTACGGGTGAATATTTAAAAATTAATTGCCAAAAAAGTTAAAAAATACCTTGCAAATTTTTAAAACACTGAAATACAAGTTTCCAATAAATATATATATATATATATATATATATAGGGTAACTCTCAATAAAATATTTTAAGGCGAGATTAATTAAAAGTTTAATTAAAATTGAAAATTAATTTCTTGCAACTAACTAACTATCGTGCTGCTACATTTACAAGCAATAAAAAGGAAAAAAAAAATCATTACACAATTTTAAAAGGACTCCATATGAAGAGTGTGGTGAAGATGGTTATCACGTAAGAGTGTTGGAGTTTTGTTAATAGCGACGGTTGTGGTGATGAGGTTTACTTTTTGAAGAGTTATGCGAGAAATGAACGGCACACCATGAATTTATAGAATACGTCCTAACGAAAACTAATCAAGAATGCGTGATATAGGGCCTATATACATACATATATACACATATATGTATAATGCTATGCCGTGAGGCATATCATCTCTATATTAAAGCGCTTTACCACAGTGACTGTGATGACTATTTGATGACGCACCATATATTTCGTTCTTCTGAAATGACGGAAGCTAACGACACTACGACGCAGGTCTGTGTGTGTGTGTGTGTGGTGTGTGTGTGTGTGTGTGTGTGTGTGTGTTCGCTTATACCGGCCTACGTAGGGACACATTTGCAGAATACAAGAACTGACATCTGTGGCTTGGAAATTTGCCCTTTTTATGTTTCCATGTTTCCATGACGCACTCCATACCCACAATATCTTTTTTTTTTCGACGACAGAAATGATGAAACCTTGAGTATTTTACTCTTAAACCGGGATTGAAAATTGGGAAAGAGGCATCGAGTTGTCTATTCCTACTATCGTTGTTGATGGTCCTCCCATCCTGCCTCCTGCATAAATTCTTACCTTGAGTCATCTTTTCTGCACTGATATCCCTAAGTTCTACTACATACAGACTCATTATCTGACGTCATAAGTTGTCGTCTCTCAGAAAGGTACTTACGATATATATATATATGTTTCGCGGAAAAATAACTAACGTCCTTGTACGAACAAAAAGTTTAATGATTATCACACGCTTTTCCTTTCAATAAAACCCCATAGGTTAAATTTGCTCAATTACAACGAACGTTTTAATTAAATTAAAAACACAATACAAGATGGCCCCTAAGTGAAATAACCGAAAATTAATTTTTTATACTCGTTCAATTATCTTTTCTTGGTGCCACACTGCCAACGAAATTTTATATACAAAGATTATGTAAATTTAAATACTACTCATATCCGCTCCGAAAATTGCAAACGCTTCTTCAGTATGATTTAAGATTCAAAAATAATTTTGTATAATTCACGGCAACTTTATTTGACTTTTCATTAAATATTAATCTTTTTTACTTTATGTATTTCAAAACTTACACTACGTTTAATTAAACGGGCAATTCTTAATAAAGTGATGGTAAACTATTTTTAAAATATTTTTCAAGTCTGGTTATTACAATGATTTCCAAAAATTATCAATTTGATATACTTTCATAATTCAAAAAATTTGAGCAAATTGAAATTAAACCCGAAATATCTTAAAATTTCAGTAATAAAAGGTAATTCGGTTAGTGAATTTTAACAAGGGCAAGAAAATATTAATATATACAAAAACATTTTTAATGCAATAATTGAAAATAAAAATGTCCATGTTTAGGGTACATGCGATTCCATTTCATTGTAATTTACTATAAAACTTATTTTTATTTATAATTAAAACAATATTACTTAGTATTCAAATATTACAATTATCTTAAAAAAAGAAAGTTAATTAACCTTGGATTCATGATTACAAAAAAGTATGGAATGAATTAGAAAAGGGATGGCAAAAAATCTCATCCGGTAGCCTTGACCTAAAACGCGAAACGAGAGAGAGAAAATTGGGTCCACACTCTTTGGATATTAAAATTAGCATTACTTCCCATTAAACTAAACTTATTTATATAATAATAATAATAAATATTATTTAATTAAAACCTTTATCATTATAAATATGAATAAAATAGGCTTCATTCACTTACCTTTCATATTCATTTTTGAACACGGAACTAAGCTTAGCCTTCTCTCAAAGGTTTATTTTATTTAATTATTATTTGTATCTATTTTTAATAATAGGGAGTTTATAGGTCAAAGTAACAGCGATAAAATTTTAGTTACAATTTTTATTTCTGGTTCCGAATAACACCCTTTCATAAATCTAATTTTAAGACATTTTTTATTAGCTTATAATAATTAGGTTAGTTCAGATTTGTGAATATATATATATATATATATATATATATATATATATATTATTGGTTTCAAACAGTATCTAATAGTATATTTTATAAAAATAAAAGTATTAATAAAAAACAGTTAACAAAACTAAAAAAGTTAAGCCGATAAGAATCCGCAATAGAAAATTGGGAATTTTAGCTTTTAGCCTAACGCAACCACACTGTACGAGTTCCCGTTTTCAACTAGATATCTAAATTAACTGCACACTTACTAATACCCAATTTATGTAATATAAATTTGAAATTCTTATTTCAAAATTTGCAGTATAAAGGTACGTAGATTAAGGGTTTAATATAAAATTCATTCTTACGTAGAGGATCCTGGATTTCCCATTTGGGAAATAAATGTGTTTTAAATTCATGCACAAGGAAATTAAAATTAAAGTCTACATATTTTTTTGTCATGAAATTATGGTCTGAGGACGTGTAACATTAATTTTAGCGATAAATTTCATTAATTAAATACATAATTAATAAAAACTGAAATGGGTAAAAAATATACACTGAAATTTTTTAATTTATTGCCCATAAAAAGAAGTGAAAATGATTCCAACTCATTCCAACAATGACATTTATGGACTGTTAAATGGATTCTGAATTATGAAGGAGCGAATATTTGGTTACATTAATTATATTCAGGTTTTAAATGAATTTGCGGGTTTTCCAACACATTTTTCGCCTATGTATTTCAGCATTTCGAAATTTTATATATATATTATATATATATATATATATGGGATGAATTTCACAATTAAACACTTGAAATGAATGAATCATGCAAACTTACAAGGAAAAAAAAAATTATTCCAAGATCTTTTATGTATTTAAAAGTACACCTCGTCAGGGAATCATTCCCTCACGAGGTATACTTCTGAATACACGAAAGGCCTTGGAATCATTTTTCTTTTTCCTTGTGGGTTTGCATCATATATATATATATATATATATATATATATAAGAATAAAAACGGGATTCTTTTGAACTGCAATTCTTTTCAAATTCAAGGCAATACACACGCATTGTAATTCTGACAAATCCTTATTACTGTAATATTTCAGGATCTTCGATTGCCACCTCATAAAGCATCGCCGGATAGGGTTGTCGGGTTTCTTGGTAACCTTCGACAGACTACGACTGCCTGAAGGACCTAACAAGCGTTTCTGCATGAGTTCAAACAATAGCTCACTATATTATAAAATCACTTTTGATTTTTCTCCTATTTGCTTTAGTGACTATATATATATATATATATATATATATATATATATATATATATATATATATATATATATATAATATATAGTTGCGTTCAAAAGTCTGCGTCCACCTCAGTTTTAGACAATTTCTAGAAAATAATACAACTCTGAGAAAGTATGTCCGCTATATTAAGGTATTTTCTTTTACAAGAAATGGTATTTCATATATTCTACATGTGTAAATAATGTAGCTTTTATTTCATAAGAAAGGACACATTAATGAAAATGGTCCTTTTTGGTCCTGTTACGTTTTTTTCCTTTGCAGTATAATAACACCGATTTTAACCCAGCTATTGGTGACAGACCATACCTAAATGTTATTAATCCTCAAAATAGTGTATTCATACAGTAATTTTAACAACTGATCTATTATAACTGATAAAACCAATTAGTCAATGACATTGTAGCAATTTGATTAAAAAATAATTAATCATTTTCTCTATTCTCTCTTTACCTCTTTAGAGGCCGTAATTGAAATGTCAAAGGAACTAAGTTTATCCCAGAGAGGACAAATAATTGCCCTTTCAAGAGAGGGAATGTCCCAATGCCAGATCTAGGCAAAAATTAACGTTTCAAAAGGGGCAGTCCAAAGAACTATAAGCGGATATAAAGAATCTGGATCGTGCTCTTCAAAGACAAGATCTGGCAGACCTAAAGTGACTACTGATTCTGAGGATCATTACATCAAGGTTACATCACTGCGTGACAGAAAAGCCACAGCTACACAGATTCAGGTACAGTTGAATGAACAACGGGACTCTCCAATAAGTACAAGTACAGGGTGTCCATAAATGATTACCCTGATTAAAGCATACTATAACTTTTAAATAAACACTCGTATTCAAACACAGTTTTAATCATAAGTAGATAAACATACAAAGTTTTGATACATAGTTAATGAACTTAATAAGCTTCCACATGTGCACCCCTAGTGGCACGTAAAATGTCTAAACGGTATTCACACTCACGCCACACATTTGCTAACATTTGTGGGTTAACTGTTGCAATTGCATCCGTAATGCGTTCTCGCAATGTCCTGATATCTGGAACAACTGTTGCATAAACCAAGGCAGACACGTAACGAGAAGTCATTATCCTCGTCAATGCTGTTCAAAATGTCAATAGCGAATTGTTCACGTTTTGGACGGTCGTCAGGCTTCAGTTCTTGAACAATTTGTACCTTGTAGGCGTGTAACTTCAAACGTTTGTGTAACACCTTGTGCACCGTAGACTTCGGTATCTTTAGTTGGCATGAAGCTTGTCTCACCAATTTCCTTGGTGACCGTGTGAAAGCAGTTTGAATGTTTTCCACCGTCCCATCGGAAACTGATGGTCTACCACTGCTCTTTCCCTTTTCCACGTTCCCAGTTTCCAAGAATTTTTTCATCCACGACTTAATTAACTTCACATCAGGTGGATTCTTTCCATACTTTGTTCTGAACCTTCGCTGAACACTGACAGGAGATTTTGTTTCTGCAAGCCACACAACACATTGTGCCTTCTCTGTCACAGACGCCATCTTAACTGAACAGCTACTACAGCGCTCCTAGCGGCGAATGCGGTAGACGAAACACACCAGCACAGAAACTCTATGCGTGTACGAGATCACCTGTAAAAAGAAAACGGATGTAAGATTCGTCATTAAAACATGAGAGCATACTGTTTTCAGGGTAAACATTTATGGACACCCTCTACTATAAAAAGAACACTCATAAAAGCTGGTCTCCATGGCAGAGTTGCTGTGTCCAAACCACTACTGAGGAAACAAAATAGGGCTAAAAGATTGGAGTGGGCAAGAGAATATCGAAATTTTACTGTAGACGACTGGAAAAAAGTTCTTTTTACTGATGAATCAAAAGTGGAACTTTTTGGGTCTCATAGAAGAGTTTATATAGAACCAACGAAAAATTGATAGATCCCTGCATAAAACATTCGGTAAAAAATGGTGGAGGCAGCATTCAAGTTTGGAGTTGTTTCAGTTATTCTGGAGTTGGAGATCTCACAGAGTCATTTACACTCTCACAAAAGAGAAAAAGTGGAAATTTTAACACTTAAACGTGATTTTTAGCAAAAGTTCAAGAAAACAAACCCCTCCTAAAATTTAATTTTACATAGGAATACATAGTGCTAATCTTGAAATTCGCGCTTCAATGATCATGATACACCCTAATGTACAGTTAATCAAAAAGCTATCTAAAAAATAATTAAATTGAATGAAGCTACATTAGCCAATGGTGCACGACTTCTGAGACACCATTGGCTTATGTAGCTTCATTCAATTTAATTATTTTAAGATAGCTTTTTGATGAACTGTACATACTATTAATTTTATTTTGGAACATTATCGATATATTGTAATTAAACATCACTTATAAACCATTTCGACTCGTAAAACTCTTAAATCTGAATAAAGCCTATGGTGCGCGACTTCTGAGACACCCTGTATATATATATATATATATATATATATATATATATATAATATAATAGAACTCAGAATATATATATAATAATTCAAATGTAATTAATTTTACATAAATGTAAAAAATAATGTGTTCCTGTTAGAAGTTAGGTCGTCATGGTTGCTCATTGGTAGAGCGCAAGACTGTCAACTTGAAGGTCCTGGGTTCGCGTCTCGGCCCGGACTTCAGATTTCAGTGATTAAGTAATTTTTTTGGGTCTTCCTCAGTAGAGTAGTGGTTCAGATTTCACATAAAGCTGTAGGTCCCCTCTGACATGTCATGATGGAGGTTAAACAACTCGAAACATTATTATTATTAATATAATTATGAAGAGAGCTCAAACACTTTCGTGTGTATATTTATTATCGTTGTCATTTGTAAATCTTGCAGGCGACATAAGCAGCTTAAATAATAGTAAATTTTGATTTAGCTTTTGTACAAATATCATCAAAAGGGTCGCATTCAACCTTTCATTAGTTTTATGTAAATACATCATTGCATTTTTCTCAAAATGCAAGTAAATGAATTCAAAGAAAGCGAAAAACCATCTCAAATAAAAAATAAAAGAAGAGAAAACATTATCAATGAAGGACATTTTCCAGAAGAAATGAGAACTATAAAAGAATAACTATTACCTTTAATGAGAAAAAGACCGAACTTCGCGGATATACCGTAAATACCCTAGCAATGCATACAACATTCACCACCACCCACATTTAAGTGAACAACCACACTGGTACCAAGGACCACACCCCTAGTATCCTCAAATGCAGCGGCTCACCCACTAACGCAGATCAGAAACCAACAAAACTTACCTCATAACGACCAATATCGAGCACAACTGAACACAAGAACTATTAACTCTCTAAATTTAATATATATAAATATACAAGGATTGTAGATTGACAAAATAGATTGAAAATTACAATACCTACAAAATTTAGCTTTGGAAAAGGCTGTGAAAACTGCTTCGAAAACACTGAAATAACAATAAAGGACTAAATTATATTTAGAGCAGACAGATTTACTGGAAGACGAGGAGGCTGTTGTATTTACATGAAGAACACATACACAGGGGAAGCGAAGGTAAACAAATGAAACAGTGCAGTTGAAATTCTTATTTTAAAGGCAAAAGAACTAAACCCAATCATTATGAACGTGTGCAGACTACCAAACATCGCAAAAAGTGAATTTTAATTCGTTACAAATTAAACAGAAAACACGTTAAAATCACTTACAACCTCCTGTTTCAAATATAGTAGTTTGTGGAGAGTTTAACTTTCCATTTATAACATGGAAGAAAAACATGATGAAATTATTTATGTTGAGAAGTTCCACAGTAACATTACAAACGACGACAAAACTCGGGCAATAATGCTATTGGCTATTAGCTATGAAAAATTATACATATAATTCTCCAGGAAATTTCTGAATCGACTCGAAACCAGAATGTTTTCGATTTGATCTTGCCAAATAGTAATGACATGATAATAAACAAAAATGTAACGCAAGCCAAATTTTCTGATCATAAAACTCGTCCTTAAAGAGACAGAAAGAATGCAGTGTTTGAAAGATTAAATATGAATTGAAAGGAAGTAGAGATTGGGCAAGTATAAATGCAGAATTGAAGGAAATAAACGGGAATTGCTACTTCGCGAAAACAAAACCCACCAGGAAATATGGTCTTACTACTTATAGTAGTAAAAACAAAACCTATATTGCTGAGACATGTTTCGAAGAGATAATAAAAACAGAAAAAGTAGTAAGCTCGAGGAAACAAACCCAGAATGTTACTTAGACAACGAAAACAAACCGTAAAAAGTAGCCACAGATGGAAACCGGACGCAAGGAGAATCAAGCTAGAAAAAAACTGTTAAATAGAAATGGACCTAAACAAACATCCATCCGCGAGAAAAACGAAGAGAAAAACAAGGTAGCAGCTGACATAAAAAAATATTTTTACACGTTTGCGAAAAAGAAAAGGAAGTGCAAAAAAGTGTTGGTCCGTTAAAAGATGGAGTAAATGAATACGCAGATGACTCAGAAAAAATGAGCGAACTGCTTAAGGAACACCTTAACTCTGTTGAATATTTTTAGCCCAAGATGAAAATAAAAAATCCAGATGAACTCTTTGGCGGATACAAACCAGTCACTCAAGAACAGGTACGGACAAATCTATTAACTGATTCTGAATTCTCAGAGGAGGAAATAATTAAGGCTGTACGACTAAGTTTAAGAATAGTGGACAAGTTTTTTGTTTTATTTAAAAAAAATAAATTGCTTATTAGACTTTTAATAACCACATGTAAGTGGTTTTTTGTCGGTTAAGTTAGAGTAATTACTCGTACCTTAGAATTTTACCTTTTAGAATTCTTAGAATTTTTACTTTAGACCCACAACCAGAGATCTTGGAATAATGATGACATCGGATACAGAAAACTATAATTAAACAAATAATGAGAATTATCTGGAGGAAACAGAAAGAAACCATCATGCTAAAAGTATGGAAGAGTTTAGTCCTCCCAGTAATTGAGTACTGCTCAGTATTCACAAACCCATACAGAAAACGAGACATTGCAAACATAGAGACCATACAAAGGACTTTTAAGACTAAGATAGAGGGAACGAAAGATGAAGGTCACGACTACAATCCTTGAAACTCAACTGCTTTGAAAGAAGATGTGAGCAATACACAATAATATACATATGGAAAATACTCGAAGGATATGTCCCAAACTTTAGAAATGAGATGCAAACACAATGGAATGAGAGAACAGGTAAATTGCATACTATCCCAGCTACGGGCCACCGTTTCCCTATAAGAGAAGTGAAGACAGTAAGGCCTGGTGTTCGAATCCCAATGATGCTGGTAATAATAATATAGGAGTCAGAGTAATGGGCCGCATTAATTGACTTGAGCGCTGTGCCAGTTTCTAGCGGTGGGACCGAGACTATGAAAACGAAGATGAAAAATACTCTCACACTACTAGGCCCAAAACTCTTTAACTGAGGGACCTCCAGCACACCAACCTACCTAAATCAGGGGCGGATCCAGAGCACAATTTTGAGGGGGGGGGGAGCAGTCACCTTCCACAACCTGAGATTATGATACATTGGCAGGCAACTGGTACATTGCTTGAAAAATAACCACGAAAGGGGTACTTACAACTTTATTAAAGTACCAAACGTAACATCAAAATTCTGGTCTGCTTATTTTTCACGTCTAAGTCTTGGCCACTTTTTTCCCAGCTGACAACAATGTGGTGGCGAGTGGTATCAACAAATTGAGTCCACCATTTTACACGCAGTATGCACATTCAGAGAGACCATTCCTTTATATATTAAGTTTGTATTGTCTCTTCTTTATGTTTCTGATCTCCTTCTTTCTTTCACTTTCTTTACCTTTAAGGTTTAGAGACCTCATGGTTTCGGGGCGACCGCCCCCATCGCTTCCGCCTAAATCCGCCCTTGACCTAAATACCTTCAAAAAACAACTCGACAGGTTCCTGCGTAATGTCCATGGTCAGTCATGCGTAGCTGGCTATGAGGGCAGGCTGAGAGGAGAAAGTAACACTTTCCTTCATCAAAATTCCCTAAGTGAGGGGGTGAGGGGTATGCTGCAGAGGGATCGAACACATTTAAACCCTGAGCAGTTGTTCGAAGGCAACAAACGTAAACGAAAGTACAGACTTTTTTTTTAAGAAAAAAATGTTGAACACTATACATATACAGTGATTAATTACATTACGTGTGTGTGTGTGTGTAAATGCGCATAAAATTCATATATTGTATAAGTTTTTAGAGAGAGAGAGAGAGAGTAAACCATTTAGTAAAACCGTTTGAAAATAAGTACAAAATTTCTACTTGGTTTCTTCGAAATTCCACATCACCACTATTTCATAATCACTCGTGTGCTTCTCTGTATAAATATATATTGAGTATATTAAATGTATAGTTGTATTAAATACATAGTTAATAAAACCATAATTTGAAGCTAAATTTAGTTTAAGATTGCTTACAATGTTAATACAATTACCATATACTTGCGTATATATAACAAAACCTTAAATTATGGAAGGTAGCCTATCTATATAATTTTAGACAATTCATTTTCGGGAGCAAGAAATGAAATGGGCAACCCATCAAATAATAATAATAATAATAATAATAATAATAATAATAATATAATTAAAGGTTAGATCACGGATTTTTATTTTTTTAGATTTTACAGGGTGCGGAATGAGTAGGTTTACCGAGAATAATGGAATCACCTTGTGAAGAATAATATTTATTATTTACTACAGAAATTATTCAAAGTGTCCTCCATCATGTTCAATACATACGTTGCATCTCTGAACCACTGAACAACAAAGAGCGCAGCACAGTTCTTTGTTATTATTCAACGTCTCGAACTCTTGGTGTATCAAAGTCTTCGTGTGATCGAAGTCCCGAGGTTTCTGGCCATAGACTCTATCTTTGATTATACCCCATATTGAATAATCACATCACAGTGATTATTCAATGTCGGGTATAATCAAAGATAGAGTCAACGGCCAGAAACCTCGGCACTTCGATCACACGATGACTTTGATACACCAAGAGTTCGAGACGTTGAATAATAACAAAGAACTGTGCTGCCATATTTGTTGTTCATTGGTTCAAAGAGGCAACGTGTGTGTTAAACATGGAGGACACTGAACAATTTTTGTAATAAATATTATTCTTCACAAGGTGATTCCATTATTCTCGGTAAACCGACTTATGCTGCACTCGGTATTACTGGGTCACAGATAGAGGTCAGAAGTCAACTGCAGCGGTTTTGCTCACTTCATAACATTTGAACTGTAGAACATAAAATGATGAAACCTCATATACATATGTATCATATATTATCACAAGGCGATGTGTTGCGAGAAAGAATCAGGTTCTTACATCAAAGGTGTGAGAGGTACAAATATAGGCGAGGGCATTGCTGATCTAATGTAGTTTGGGTTGTATATGTTAACCAAGGTCATACAAATGATAATGTAAACCCTTCATTAGCTGCGTATTCTAAGTAAAAAATTCATAGAATTAGATCGACTTTTTTTGCACTCTTTAATAAATGTTTATAGGCCGTAGAAAAACTGCAATCTAGGATCGAACTTTTTTCATATATTTTCAGGACTCCATAGGTGAAACAGTGACGCCAATGCAAATCCTTTACAAAGGTTTAAAGGAACTTTATGAGGCGTATTCATTTGAAGTTGCTGTTGAAGACACGAGGATCCCCTGTTCATCGTTTATCACTGCTTTGAGTGCGTCTGTTGCGGCACATTTTGTTTTCAACTTGGTGTATCCAAAGGAAACATCTAAATTCCTGATTTACATTGAAAAATTTATTGTCAAACTTAATAGCCGTATCACTGTTCCAAGTAAATAAAGTTTGCAGCATTCAAAAACTATCCTTGCGCTACAGTGACTCTACCCATGTTTTTCAAACTGATTAAAACTTAATATTATAGCTTATTTTAAGTAATGCACACCATAAGTCAGAAAATCTCACTAATTTAGGTATTGACCCCCAAAATTATTATTGGTGCCATTTGTAGCTTTAAGCATTAATCTGTAAATTAAAAATTTTACTAGTTTAAATAATTACTGTTGCGAAAGGAATTTTATTTTATTATTACCATTTTTGTCCAGAAAGATTATTTTTCTAATCCATTTGGGGCATTTCTTCTATTTTACAGGTACAGTACTTGGGAGAGTATTATTTTTGTAACGATTTCATTATTTTCATACCATTCCCAAAAATAGTGCTTTTGTCATAATTGTATTTAGGGTTTCTCATTTCCCGGCCTTTTGCTTATCCCGAGATTCCGGGATAAAAATGATTCCCTTCCCGGGATCCCGGGAAATCCCTGGATATAATTAATTATATTTAAAATATATTATAAAATAAATTAACCTAGAAAAGAGGGGGTATAATTATTATTTTTTTTTTATATAGTCATTTAATAAGTTCTGCAATCTCCATGATGGGCAAAATAAAATAATATTGCTGTGAAAAATATGTATTAAAAAAAATACTTTTGAATTACATAGAAAATTTTCACAAATAAAAAAATTGCTCCGTTTCATTGAAAACTTAATGAATACAACGAAAAAAAAATTGCCTTTGAATTGCTTAGAAAATTTAAAGAAAAAATAAAAATTACCTTCAAATTGCAAAGAACTTCAATGAATTCAACCAAAAAATTATCACTGTGAATTTTTATAGTACGATTTCAAAAAACAAAGATGGTCAATACTTCGATCACTCAATCTTGTTCTCATTTTAGTCACGAAAAGTCCTGCTGCTGAGAATGCCCTTTCCGATTCTATTGACGTGGGTGGAATCGTCTTTAATGCATTCAAGAGAAGAGAGATGTTCTGCGTTTTTTCGCCCGTAGCCTCGAAGATCTCTAGTTCCTTTTTAAGGTGCTTTGCAGCGCTTGCTTTGCTGTCTAGTGTTCTTGATTTCTCTACCTCGGCTGCTTTAATAGCTGCATCAAGCCTTTCAGCTAGAGTCATCGAAGATGACTGAGGGACAGCTGATTCTTGCACATCATTATCTTCATCTGTCTCACTAGAGGTAGAATCAGCAGGTACTCCAAAAAGGTGATCGATCTAACATCTGCTTTGCTGATGAAATTAACATAGACTTGGTTGGTAAGGCTGGCAAACTTCTGTCACTTGCGAAAGTTGCGACCTTTTTATAATTCTTTCCACTATTGAGGTATTGTATGAGGCCAGTCAAGTTCTCATTTCTTCTCTCTGTTATGCGTCAAATGAACGACTCCTTTAGTTTTTTTGAAAAAGGTGTGTTTAGTTGATTTAGTTCGTTCAAAATGAAAGAAAAAACACCTTCTGATGAAAGTAAAGTCGATTCTCTGTTGCCCAGCTTTTCTGCTCCAACTTTTAATGGCTCCAGCGATGCCACAATGTCACGAATTACAGCAACTTCTTGTTTGTCAAGGTCAAAATTGTCCATATCTTTATTGCAGTCGATGAGAGCTTTCGATACGGATGACCTTATTTTGATAAATCGCTCCAGCATGGCTAAAAGACTATTCCATCTGGTTTTGGAATCCAGCAATAGATGCAAACTTTTTCCTTGTTCCTGTTGAACATATCCTTGTAAGATGTTATTCTTTAAAGGTGATTTGCGAAATTTTTTTGCTATTTTTCTGACTTTATTGATGATTTGAGACACGTTGATTTCTTTACCTACAGTGTCGTGCGATCCAAATGAAATATCTATCTCGAACGGATCCTCATCAAAGCGCTCACACAAAACACTTTCAAAATCAATACTATGATTGAAATCTTCTCCATCTTCATCTATGTTGTCATTATGTTCGTCATCTTCAGTTTGAATTTCTTCAGAAAGAGTGATTGCAAGTGAAGTGGTTGACTTCTGGTACAAAACATCACATACCGCTAAGTGGATTCCGTGTGCATAACACAATTGATGCTCACATTCAATTAGCCTTCCAAATTTCACCATCATAGCTGCACCATCAGTAACACAAGCCACCACATGTTTTTCTAAAGAAATATGAAATTCCTCTAACTTTTCTTTGATTACTTCAACAGCAGTTTCAGCAGGTAGAGTACTAGAAATCTTCACCATTCCTAAGTTCCAAAATGTTCCGTCAGTTTTGTGTATGTTAATATTTAAATACCGGCGATTGTTTAGTGAGGTGTATTCATCTAAGGATAAACTAAACCTTGATCCTGCATTTATATGGCTGGTAATTTCAGAATTTAAGCGTTATTTTATTTGTTTGTACTGCGAATGAACGAGATCCATTACATGTGATGGATTTTTTGGTAAAGTATATCCTCTGTCTGTCAATGATTTTCTGATGAACTCACTTTTTGTAATAGAATTGATAGAGATGCCATCTAGAGGGGCTAGGTTTGTTACTATTTCTTCACATGTTTCTTTCTTAATGAAAAACGATGTTAAGGTTTGTTGAGAGGTTTGTCGCTTGCTACTAGTTGCTCCATTTTCCTCGGCTGTGCACTTAGCATTAGTAACAGATAACTTGCTAATAAGCACACCGGACAAAAAATTAGTCACCCCTCTCAGAATGTACCTAATAACGTGTGACGGCGCCTCTGGCCTTGATAACCGCACGAATCCGGCGAGTTTAGTATGCGGAGGTACGCCTGCTGGTTCAAATTCATCGTCACTGGAACGAGAGGGCCCATTTCGTGGTACGAAAAACATCCCCAGAACATCACGGAACCACCTCCAGCCTGAACAACACCTTCGACGCATTCAGGATTAAAGGCTTCATTGGACCTGCGATGTACTCGTCGCCTCCCATCATTGGAGAACAAACAAAAACGGGACTCATCGGACCAAATTACACGTTTCCAATCTGCCGCAGTCCAGTTTTTGTGCCTCTGAGCCCATTTATAACGTGCCAATTTGTGACTTGCTGTTAACAGCGGCCTCTTCCGTGGTACCCTGCTCCAGATGTCCATCGCATGCAGTTCTCGTCGCAATGTCCGTTCGGAAATTGGTCGCTGGAGAACCTCATTGGTTTCTTGGAGCAATTGTTCTCTGGTTTGAAAACGATTTGCAGTTACTAGACGAGAAACATGGCGGCGGCCCCTATTGTCGAGAATTGTTTTCCGGCCACAGTTACGCCGTCGAGTTTCAGTTGATTGCGAACTACACCACTCTTTGTAAACTCGCTGGACAGTACGCGTTGACACACCAACAAATTGGGCTACTTCAGACATTTTGTGTCCGTGGGCTCTGCCAAACACGATGGCTCCTTTTTGCCACTGAGTAACGTCTGCCTCACGACCCATTTTGCAGACTATATCCAACACACACTTTGTTCTTCACCACCCCACGAAACAGATCTGATCCTGTGTGCTACGTCACCGCTACTTGTCACTTACCAATGCTAAATCAGCGCCCTCTGTGTGACCTTGAACTTCCTACTATCGGTGCTATTAGGGGTGACTAATTTTTTGTCCGGTGTGCTTATTATGCTTGTTAAGCAAATGTCTGATAAGACCGCTTGTAGACCAACCTTTACACTTTATTTGAGTTTTGCATTCTTTACAGGTTGCAAATTCTAGTTTCGAATCCTTCACGAAATATTTCCAAGCAAATGATTCTGACATTCTTGATTGAAGGGGTTCGTTTCGAACAAAATAAATTAAAACATACTATATATATATAGTACTAGGCTAGTATAGGAACTACAAAGAATCTTGAGTCACAAATACTCACAATATAAAGGAAGTGTGACACTTGCACAATGCACAACCTGGCGTAATGCAGTTACTGGAGCTACTGAGCGTGGTGACAAATTAAGACAACATTAGCGCAATTACGCAAGATATTACAGGTCCTGACAAGTAGTGACAATCTGTGACATGCCATAACAAGCTGAAATTAAAAAACAAAAAAACTAAGCCAGCTTAAAACTAACAAATACAAACGTATTCTGACAAGTTATGGGTTAATTAAACTTACTATTAGCAAAATTTCCCAGTCTTAACACAAAATAAGCAAAATTAAATTTTTAAGAAAATATCCCGGGATTTCCCGGGACAGGGAGAATTTCCCGGGAAATTTAAATTAGCTAAAAAGAAACCCTAATTGTATTATTATCGCGGATAGTGTACGGGTAAGTGCGTACTGCCAAAACGTGTTATTGGTGCTATTTGTAGCTTTAAGCATTAATGTGTAATGTAGAAATTTTTACTAGTTTAGGTAATTATTGTGGTGAAAGGAATATTATTTCTTATAACAATCTTTTTTTGTTAAGAAAAGTTATTTTTATATTTGTTTCATTACTATATCCTATTTTATAGGTGCCTTAAAAAGTTTTTTTTTTTTGTACTGGTCACGCATTTATATCAACTCACGTTTATTCCGATTTCACACTTTTCATCCCTTCCCATTTCAGATTTTTAGTTTTATTTTATCAACGCGTCCGTCCCGACAAATCTTGGCCACTCGCACTCTTTGCATCCTCATTTATACCACTCAACATTTCACAAAGCCATAATCGCCCGCAAAAACTTCCGATTCTTAAGACTTTGGCCATTCGTGAGAGAGTATTTTTCCAGATAGGACCCCAGCCTAATCTCCAATGTTATGAGCAGGAAAGCGGGTGACATAACCCGCATCCCAGCGCAGAGCATTTTTTAAGCTTTTCCCACTGGGCGACAAAGGCAGATCGGGAAGTGAGTGGGGGGGATTAAGGCAGAGGTGTGCTGCAAATTTCTTAACAACCAGTTCTGATACAGATAGGGATGTAAATCGGCGAGTGCCAATGGCGCGAGTCATTAAGCTAGGGGGTCTGGGTGAGTGGTAGTTCCCCCAGCGGGGTCCGGGGCTCCGCCCCGGAAGCCAACGCATTTTAGCTTTTCCAAACAGCATTTTATAACATTTTGGCAGAAATTATTTAACATATTCTTTATACTCACTAATGGCATAATTATCTAAAAATAAACTAATTTTTCATCAAAAAATAAATAAATATTGAAACGACCACTGCTTGTGATACTATTTATATTTTTCTATACAATCCTGAAGAAATGAAAAAAAATTTAGATATAAATAAATTTCTACTGACTGTTAAATATTTGTTAAAAACAAACAAACGGTTCGGTGATCCAATCAAAATTTAACAACCGGTTCGGGCGAACCGGACCGAACCGGTCCCAGCACACCCATGGATTAAGGATACTATGGATCCGGATGTTCCCTAATCAGGCCACCATCCCCGTGTGGTCTGAATTAACACTAGCATTATCTATATATAAATATTCAATGTAAATTTTATAGTTACATTTAGGATAAACAGTTCTAATTGTGGCATATGTGCATGTATTATATGTATTTATATGGCTTCCAAGACAATGCTCCCAAGACAATTCTATTTTTACAAATTTTGAAAATTCCTTGTCGCCCAGTGCCCTAAAATTTCATTTACTGGGCGACAAATTTTCTTCACTGAGTGACATTCATGTCGCCCACTCACTAGGTTAAAAAAATGCTCTGTCCCAGCGGGTCCCGATACAGCCACCTTTTGCAACACGCAGGAGAAAGGCGAGTGATCAATTCGCAACCTCTGTATCCCTTTTGTTAGTGGTTTTATAATCCTCGTTTCTTACACCAAAGTGAATTTGTTTACTGTGGCCTTTCTAGGGGTGTTAATGTTGAGACTGTTTAACCTCTCTCCTTTACAACAGCAAAAGTCTTGTAGCGCAGAGGACCTACAAATTTATGTGGGACCCGAACCACGGGTCGCTACACTATCTTGGCGTAGAAAGACGGTCACCCATTCACGAGTAAACCACTATACCCAAATCTAACAACTCATCTTCGCTGACCTAATGGGGAGAGTGGCGGTTTTGCGACGTGGCCAAGACGTAGTCCTAAGGTTGTTTTGGGAAGGAGTGGTGGTGTACTTATAAGTAAATGTGCTGTGAGAGTATTGAATGGAATCCCTACACGTCCTAGAGAGGATTGAAAACTATACTGAAATTCTCAACCCGTAAACCAGCAAACTACTCAATCTGAAGAAGTTTACTTAAAAATGGCACTCAACGAAGACCCCGCGTTTGAGTATCCCTTTAGTATTCAAGATTACAGGCTTATGTTTTGTGTGCAAGTTAGGTTAAGTGAAGTATATAAGTTAGGCCTAAATCAAGTTTGAAAATTTCAGTGTCTGTGTGAAAATAATCCGACAGAATTAGATAAGGTATAATACCGCAAGTATGGCAGATAGTCTGTATAATTTACAAATTAAAAATATACCTTAATTAAATTTATTTTTTATTTATTTATTTAATAATAATTGATTAATAATACCGGTCGTGCGACATTCGTTCTTTTCATACCGGACATCGCTGGATTGAGTGTCGCCATAAGCATTATATATAATTATATATATATACACACACACACACACATCCTTTCACGCATTCCCAAACGATGGTGTCATAGATAGATATCCGACACACCATATTTACGTTGTTGCAGAAAATACCCAGAAGCAAAATGGTTAAAACAGCAACGACAACAACAACAACAAAACAACAGCAAAGATTGGGCCAGAAACAAAGCGGTTACAAATATGGTTAAGTCCGCTTCCATGAACAAGAAATTTTCTGAATTTTTCATAAACTATGTAAATGTCCAGAGATTGAAGATTCACTAATTAATTATACAACAAGGAACAAACTCATATTTAGGATATTTTATCAGGTTCCTATAAAACGTACAACTGAAACTACATTAAATATTGTTTATAAAGTAATGTCAATTCCGTGTATAGAAACGAAACATTTTTCACAAACAAATGCAGTAGAAATCTTATTTTCATCAGTTGCTAGTAAGGAAAAGTAATGTTGAAACTCTTCTAAAATTCCTCGGATACTTCATTTCACTTCTATCGATTGTAACTTCAGCAGGCTGAAGCTGCCTAGGCTGTATTCATGGAATTGGGGTTTATCAGGCAACCATGCAACGTTAAAAATTTAAGAACTAACTTTATATCTATGAAAAAGAAAATAAATAAATAAAAAATAGACTAACATAGTAAATTTCAGAACTAAGCTTTTTTCTGAATATACTCGTATATATAGCCTATATATTCTCTATTTATATATGTTTTACAAGTAATAAATTTAATGTTTTAGAAGTATTTCGAACTCGAGTTTGTAACTATGATTTCAGAGTTAATTTTTAATTCTCAACTGAAATTTTGGCTTACGTAATTTATGATTTTATTGCAATTTTAACTTTTTGAGTTATTTTAAACTTTCATAAAAATAAAATTTTAATTTCTTTTTTGACTTCTTAGTTTCCATACACACACACACACACACACACACACATGTACACACACACACACACACATATATATATATATATATAATATATATATGTTACAGTCAGAGTGTGTAACCAGCCATTTCGCGTAATGGCTGAAACTTTTAGTCATTTCGCGAAATGGCTGTTTCACTTGGTCATTTTGCGAAATTACTAAAATCTTCAGTCATTACGCGAAATGGCTGAAATTCCACCTTGGTCATTTCGTGAAATGGCTAAAATGACTTGTCATGAATTCATAGAAATAGCAAACATCACAATAAAATTGGAAACCTTTATTTAACTAACTAAATCTGCTAAAACATACATACACCCACATAGTACAGGATCTGGCCTAGAGTTCGTATAAATTTCTGGGTGCAGGGGTTTTGACGACTGATCTAGACTAATTTTGGGGCATAGAATCCGAATTTTTCTATGCCATCGCACCAAATTGGTTCGAAAGTGGTCAAAATGGCAAAAAATTGGCAAAAATGGCAAAATTTTATCAGTTTTTCGTATTTTTGTCATATTCTTCAGTTGAAATTTTTTTTAAGGGCACTTGTTTGTTTGAGAATTTGTGTTTGTAACATACTGCTGCCTGAACCAAGAAAACTGACAAAAATATAAAAAAATAACAGCAAAAATAGTAAACAATTAAGTAAATATTGTCAAAAAATCGCAAAAATGAAATTTTTGGCTATTTTGGTGCATAAACTAGCTCTAACCAATCTTATCGAACTAAATAGTCAAGAAATTAGATATTAATAGCTCTACTAAAATTTCCTAACACAAAAACATGTACAAATGTCTAAATTTTAGGTTACAATGATTAAAAATGGTTGTAGAATATTTGAAAAAATAGACAAAATATAAAAAATAGTGCTAATTTTATAAAACTCTTAGGTTTGCATGTTGTAAAAGACTGTGAGATAAGATCATGTATTATTTCTGATGATGAAGTTGACTGAAAATCTTACAAAAGTGGCAAAGAGTTTGGCAAAAATGACAAAAACTGTTAAGGCCGCTTATGTGATTGAGAAAGAGTGTTACCGTCACTTAACACGTCACTTAAGCACGTCCTGAAAGTTAATCATTGTTGTAAAAATGGTATCAAATTCAGTTGCTTTGTATGGCGGTATGGGAGTGAACGCAATAGTTGTAGGCTTCAAGCTATCTCCTACAAAAGGGCTTTTGACAGCAACAAAGCTTGGAACAAAGTCATCATTATCAGTATTTGAGTTAGTTGAAGAGCCCTATATTGTGATTGTTCTATGTTTGTATCGCATCACAAACCACAGGAAATGGTCGAGATTAACAGTCTCTAGTAAATGATCGTTTGCCTTGTATTCAGAGACTTGAAAATCTTGACTTATTGTACGTCGTTCATGTCTTGGTCCAATCGAGATAATTTCTTGGCAAGGAAGAACGCTTTGTAACTTGCCAAGCCGGAGGGTTGACTCTGGAGCTTCACTGATCTTATTAGTATGCTGTTGTGTTAGTGCAGAGCTTAATGGAGCATTTTGGAATAAAACTAGCACCGTATCGTGTGTCGAACCAATTCCAGACATAGTATTTTCCAAGGTGTCAAAATTATCCATTGCTGCTTGAATTGGATGGGTTTGATCAAATACTGGAGGAACTGGAACTCTATGTGAACCACATAAAGATATTGTACGTTTTGCTAGTGCAAAATTTATTTTGCGAACTTCTTGATATCCTACACAAATGCTCCGTTTGTTTGCAATTTCAATAAGATCTTTAGACTGTGACAGGTTATGTATAGTTTGAGCAAATTCGACATGCAATGGGGTGGGCTCCAAACCATTATGAAGGATGTAAAACAACATCTGGAAGATAGTGTCACACTTCAGCATCAACTGATTGTTGCTATCTGATACATTCCGGGTGGAAAACAAATGCTGAAGAAATTCCATCCATATTGGAGGACGTTCATTTTGGAAGCGTTTTAAGGCTAGATCAAGATCGTTTGGATCACAATAGCTAGAGCGTAAACCAAAACCGTAAGTTTTTAACTCTTTCCTTAGGTCCTTAGCAACGTTTTCGACAGATGATTTCCGCAAAGTTTCAACAATTCTTGCTCTCTCAATCTGGACAGAATAAACCATCTGGGATTTTCGTTTGTTGCTAGGATATGTAAAATAAATGGTGTCCTTAAATTTGTCTATAAGCAGGCTCTTAACCAAATAGTTACTGATAGATTCATCCTGGTTCAGCTTTTTATCGATCTCTTGTCTCAAGTAGGTGACACTGTATCCACAGCTTGTGAAGTCTATTTTTGAGACTACATCATTAAACGCTTCTTGAACCATGTCAGTAGAACCCATAACTTCATTTTCTTGCTGTCTGTTTTCCAAAATCGTCTCTATTCTGCGATCATAGGCTGCAAAATGCTTATTTATACAATTATTATGATAGAATACATCTGTAGCGAATACATCTTTGTATTCGTTCAACATCGCTACTCTGGTAAAAACATCGTCTTGGAACAAGTGAGCATAACTCAATAACTTTTGGGCACGACCTGGAGTACATATCCGAAACAAATCATGGTCAATGTTTTCACCTTTCAATTTGACTCGAGCTGAACCACAAAACACATACACTTTCATATCCTTGATATGCTCTGTTTTAATCCTTTTGCTTGAATTATTTTCTGGAGGAGTTAATGCTTCCCCTATGGAGGAATCGGAGGGTTCAGATTCAGCATTTTTAGACTTCTGGCTACGTTCAACGAACTTTTTATGTGTTGCATAGCACGAAGTGCTATGATACTGGAAATAAGGAGTCTGACTCTCAGTAAGAGCTTTCAAACGCTTGCTTCTGTCATCATTTGGGTACGCAGAAGCCAACTGAAGCAAATTTTTTATTCCATGTTCTCCGCTGCTCAAATATTTCTCTCCACTTGGGCTTTTGTTCTTCTGGCACAAGATACATTTACCAAGGTTTGAGCTATGCTTCTTTTCTGGCACAAGTTGACATACATCCTGAAAAAATAAAATATACTAAGACTTCTTACAATTGCAATTATAATAAACTGGTTCTATTCTATACATATAAAAATTCATTTGTAACACATTGGTCTTTATATTTATGTTTTAAATATTCAATTCGATTATTACTTACCATGATCTATCATCTGTTGAATCACATAATGAATACAGGGATCCTCAATTTGTAGCTACTACCAATACTAAACCTGAAACAATAAATATGACTTAGTTACTCTAAAGAAATCAAATAGATCGATTCTATAAGAAGTTCAAGCATTTTACAACAAGCAAGCCTAAGAATAACATAAAATTAGTACTATTTTTTTATATTTTGGCTATTTTTTCAAATATTTTACAACCATTTTTATCGATTTATACCCAAAATTTAGACATTTGTGCATACTTTGTTTTAATAAATTCTTGCAGAGCTATTAATATCTAATTTCTTGACTATTTAGTTCGATATGATTGGTTAGAGTAACACTTTAATTCTATCTTCATAAGGCTTGTTGCACAATGACGGAATTAGTTTCGTGGCACGACGCTGAACCCTTTCTAACCTATCAATATCCTCACGCAAATACGGGCACCAAAACTGAACGGCATATTCTAAATGAGGCCTGACTAGGGACTTGTAAAGGGGCAATATAATATCCGATTTAAATTCGAAATTACGCGCTATGAAGCCTAACATTCTATTAGCTTTGGCGCAAGACTCCAGGCACTGGTTCCTAACTTTTAAATCCTTAGATACGCGTACGCCTAAATCTACTTCCTCGTCAACGCTCGCTAACTCTCTATCATCCATCGTGTACGTGTAATTATTGTTACAAGACCCTATATGCAAAACCTTACATTTGTCTACGTTAAATTGCATCTGCCACTTATCCGTCCACTCCATAATCCTATTTACATCGTCTTGGAGCCTATTTCTATCGTCCTCGTTAACAACCTTACCGCCTATTTAGGTATCGTCCGCGAATTTTGACACGTTACTAGTCAATCCTACATCTATGTCGTTAATGTAAATTACGAATAGCAATGGGTCTAACACTGAACCGTGTGGGACACCGCTACCTACATCCAACCACCCAGATTCACTACCATTAACAACGACCCTCTGTCTCCTAGCACGAAGCCATTCCTCTAACGGTCTAACCAGTTAGCTACCTGACCGCGTATACCGTGCGCTTTAACCTTCGCAATTAATCTTCTATGCAGAAGACTCGAAGATTTGTCTCGAAGATTTGTCGAGACATGACTCACTCAAAGATTTGTCTTGTTGAGGGACCCCAAGAATATTTTGGCCCCAGGGTCCAAAATTCCTTAATACGGCACTGCTTGTAGGTGGTGGTGAGGCAGCATATGGACCGATATTTGTTTGGAAGCTGTGTTTCTACTGTCTTAGGGATAAGAGTAGTGTCTCCGCAAGTCAGCCATTGTGGTGTTGGCTCTTCTTCTTTAAGGATTTTATTAAAAATAGACACTGTAATGGTGATGTAATGAGGTTATTTGTTTCAGGATAGTTTTTGACGGCTCAGCCAAGGATAAAGGTGGTGTGTCCTTGAATGACTGTTTGGATGCTGGGCCAAATTTAAGTGCAGATTTAATTTCCTTGCTACTCAGGTTCGGGTTTGGTAGAGCAGCAGTGACCACAGATGTAAAGCAAGCCTTTTTGAGGATGAAGCTAAAACCAGAGGACAGAGATACAGTAAGGTAGGCCCTATCTATGGGTGGATACAAAAGACTTGTTGGAAAATGGACCCAAGGTTCAAGTGTATAGAATGAAGTCGGTGTTGTTTGGCCTCAGCTCTAGCCCATTTCTGTTGGCAGCTACTATAAAGCAACATTTTAAGAAATATTCTGAAGTCTATCCTAATACTGTTGAACACAAGAGAAAATATGGGTAATATTCGTTTCAGCACACATCGGTGTTTTTCGATATAAACATATTTTTCTTGTCAATTTTTAGTCGTTTTACACGAATCCGATATCCGTTTCCTGTGCAAATATATATTTTTTGAAATATCTTCACTTGAAAATATCCAGTTTTTATCTAGTGATTTTACCATTTTTTTTATTTTTTCGCTCCTCATTTAGTAGCCGTATTCGCAATATGTTGTGCCCTTCCTGTGATCTTGATTTTGAGGAGCTGATCCGCCATATCGGCTGTGAAGACGAAAAAGCTCTGGAAATGAGCATTCCGACGAAACCACAAGATTGCATCATTTCCTCAGAGCAATTGCAGAACTGTATCCCCCCAAATAAGGTGAGAAATTACATGCTTTTCTTGCTAGGTTAGGGCTACGTTAGAGTTAGGTTAGGTTACGATTAGGTTAAGGTTAGATTAGGTTAGGTTACTCATTAGGAAAACATGAAAACATATTTTTCTGGTAAATTTTTAGTCGTTTTGCACAAATCTGATATCCGTTTTCTGTGCAAACGCGTAGTATCTTCAAATGAAGATATCTCAAAAACTACACATTTGCACAGGAAACAAATGTCAGATTCGTGCAAAACGACTAAAAATTGACCATAAAAATGTTTTCCTCGAAAGCCACCGATGTGTGCTAAAACGAATATTTACCCAAAATTTTTAAGCTGATGATTTGCTTAGTTCGGTGGATAATATTCATAGAGGCTAGAGCTATAATAAGTGAGGCTGGTATGGAGCTCAGAAAATGGCAGACCATTTATTCTCAGTTATTGTAACCAATAATTCCGCTTCGGATCTTGAAGTTCATCGATAACGGTCAATGAAGTTACTAAATTATATAAATTCAAGTAATGATGAAAACTATCTTACGATAATTCACCGAATGTCTGTCCGTCTGTCGACAGAAAAAAAAACTTACGTTTCTGAACCGATTTCCACCAAACTTCGTATGGTGGACGGGGGTGATGAGTAATGAACGAAAATACATGTGTGACCAGTCAGCCCCCCACCAATTACTGAGCCCGAAGGCCCCAACCCCGCAATAAAACTATAGAAAAGAACGCAGCCATGAAAATCTTGAGCTTCATATTGTGTCAAGATTTGTGAAGCTTAAGATTTTCATGACTGCGTTCTTTTCTATAGTTTTATTGGCCAAATAATTGAACCTCAGTAATTGGGGGCCCCAATTACTGTCGAAATATTCACAAATAATGTGGTCTTCCATGAAATACTGAAGTAAACCGTAACGGCCTGTTGCGTGGCACGGTCAGAGTGCCGATCGGCTCCCGGGGCCGGACCTATTCTCAGCGTGCTATTTTTTCAATTACAGGGAGAATTGCGTGCTCCCCGAACTACTCTTACTCTCTGGCGACATTAAGACTAATCCAGGCCCCACTACAACTTACACATGTCATCATACACAAAGACAGACACAATAGCACCATGAGACACATACAGAAGTATAATATTAACATATTACAGTACAACGTAGATGGCCTCACAAACAAAATTATGCATCTTAGGGAATTCGTACACAAACAATACATTCACATAGCACTTATACAAGAAACAAAACTAAAACGCACACACAAAACACCCACCATCCCTGACTTCACGGCGATCCGTCAAGATCGTACTGGGGGTAACGGGGGTGGACTCATCACTTACATACGTAAAAGCATTAGCTACACTGATGCTACCCAAAACATTACAAACACAATCCAAGCAGATAACACGATAAAAATACAGGTAGTTAACATTAAAACACGCGCAAAACACAACACCACACTAATCAACAGGACGAAGAATCTTAAGGATTGGATATGGCAAGAAAAAGGAAGCCATCACTTGGAAGAAATACCAAACAAACTGCGGGAAAGAAAGCCACAACGACCGATGAAGATTATAGACAAAAAGAACAGCAATGTAATACAGAGTCTCATCGTGCTTCACGTGAAGATCCAGAATATAGATTAAAAGAACAACAAGCAGCTGACGAGGAAGCTTCTAAACAGTGGCTGCATCCTCCAGCGCAGGACACGTCAACGCGAAGAGGCGACGTCAAACCAAAACATCAACGCGCTGGTGGCCAAACTTCCTCAAATCTCCGTGCAGCGGGCTGTCTACGGTTGGCCAGACTGGCAGTCGACGGCCTGCTGCGTGGCACGGTCAGAGTGCCGATCGGCTCCCGGGGCCGGACCTATTCTCAGCGTGCTATTTTTTCAATTACAGGGAGCAATTGCGTGCTCCCAGAACTACTCTTACTCTCTGGCGACATTAAGACTAATCCAGGCCCCACTACAACTTACACATGTCACCATACACAAAGACATAGACACAATAGCACCATGAGACACATACAGAAGTATAATATTAACATATTACAGTACAACGTAGATGGCCTCACAAACAAAATCATGCAGCTTAGGGAATTCGTACACAAACAAAACATTCACATAGCACTTATACAAGAAACAAAACTAAAACGCACACACAAAACACCCACCATCCCTGACTTCACGGCGATCCGTCAAGATCGTACTGGGGGTAACGGGGGTGGACTCATCACTTACATACGTAAAAGCATTAGCTACACTGATGCTACCCAAAACATTACAAACACAATCCAAGCAGATAACACGATAGAAATACAGGCAGTTAACATTAAAACACGCGCAAAACACAACACCACACTAATCAACATTTACATCCCACCAGATAGTTCACCTCAGGTGCCAGCCAATTACAATCCACAGTTACACAATCTGCCTCTCTCACTAATGTCATCTTAGGAGGAGACTTCAACGCCAAAGACACTAGTTGGTACCTGCACAACCAAAACAACACCAGAGGCGCCAACATAGCCACACAACTAAACAGCCTCTTCATTCTTAACAATACAGAAGAACATACACACATACCACATCAAGCAGGATACTCAAACTCCTCCCCAGACATAACGTTCTGTTCCCCCTCACTAGCAACACATACACAATGGAGAACAGAAAAACAACTGTCATCAGACCACCTGCCCATCATCATTACAACACATTCTACACTCTGCCCCAACAGCCTTAGGCACACTTACAGAAATTACAAGAAAGCTGATTGGGAACAGTTCAAAATACAGACTGAGGAACAATTCACCACATTAAACAGCACACATCCATCAACAACATCAAAAATACAAATCAAGACATTTAATCAGATTATCAATAATGCAAACAAATACATACCCAAGGGCAACATTAGGAAATACAACCCAAATTACACTAGAGAAATAGCCCACCTCATAAGGCAACGTAACAACCTCAAATATAACACACAAACACCACACACAGAAGCCATAAAACAGCAGATACAACAGCTCAACACAGAAATAAACAACAAACTCAAAGAAAAACAAACAGAAACATTCAGGGAATTCATAACAACACTAAACCACTCCACAGATACATCCAGGCTATACAAGACTATAAACAGCATTACCCACTCTAACAGCGGCATTCACACCTCACACGCGGCTATCTGTCGCAGCCAAAATAATATCCCAACATACACACAACAAGCTAACATTCTAGTTAATCACTACGCAAAGATAAGTCACTTAAACAGAGACAACAACCAGAAACATGCAGACAGACAAACAGCCAGACACAAGAAAACCTACAGACTCGACACGACCATTACACCCTTCAATACAGACCAGACCACCAAGATCATCAAAAACATTAAGAATTCGAAGGCTACTGGACCAGACAACATATCTAACATACACCTTAAACACTTGGGCCCACAAGGAATACTAGCTCTCACAAATATCAGCACATATTCATACCAACACTGTATTATTCCTGACATATGGAAACAAGGTAAAATTATTACACTACTCAAACCAAACAAAAATCCAACAGAACCAGCTTCCTATAGACCCATTACTTTACTATGCACACCTTCCAAAGTAACAGAAAGACTAATCTTACAAATCACCAACCCACACATCCACTATCGCCTACTCAACATGGATTCAGACCTCACCACTCAACCACGACATTACTCACTAACCTCACGCAGCACATCATGGATGGCATCAACTCCAGAGACCAGCTCAACGTACACTATTAGCAACAATAGACATTAGTAAAGCATTTGATGCTATCCCACGCTTCCCTCTCATAAACAAAATACTCAACACAAACATGCACAATAACACCAAAAGGTGGCTGAGCAACTATCTCTCAGGAAGATACTCACATGTCACATTTAATGGCAAGTCATCCAAAAACAAGCTTTTTCCGAACGGGGTCCCTCAAGGCTCTGTTCTCTCACCAACACTCTTCAACTTATACATGCATGACATTCCAACACCCATAGATAACAAGCTTACCTTATCATCATATGCAGATGATATCACTCTAACATCCACCCACAACAACATCGACACCGCTACAAATAACCTACAAACATACATAAACAGTATACAAGACTGGCTCACACACAATAGACTCAAAGTAGCGCCCACAAAATCAACCATCACCTTGCTTACAAGCAACACAAAAGAACACCAGGTAATTCCACAGCTTACACTAAACAACATCAACATTCCACACACTCACAGAACCAAAATACTTGGTGTCACATACAACACATCATTATCTTTTGCAAACCACATTCAGGACATTAAAACCAAATGTACGTCAAGACTTAACACGCTTAGGGTACTAACAGGCACAAACTTTGGACACCAGCAGGAAACAACATCACTCATATACAAACAATATATTCGCTCAGTTATGGACTATGCTAGCCCATGCTGGGCACCCATTATCTCAAACACACACATAAACACCTTACAAACAATACAAAACAACGCACTTCGTATCATTACAGGATGCACTCAAACAACACCAATAGAACACCTGCACACAGAAACAAAAATACTAAAAGTTAGGGAACATTTAGACATGAGGGGAACACAATTCATGGCAGCAGCGACAACTAACCCACAACACCCTTGCCACTACATGTACAATCATGCACCAACACCTCGCACCATTAAGGTAACACCAGAGAGACATTATAACCAAATACTCCATTCCATACCACGCCCCACAGACATCACACAGTACAGAAAACACATACACACACACCTAACCCACAAAGCACTGACACGACTCGGTCCGAATGCGGTCCTAGGTGCGAAGCCGCCACCCATTAACAGGTCAGAGATCAGCCTGAGCAGATCGGATCGAGTTAACTTAGCACGATTCCGATGTGGACATCCCAACTTACGGACATATAAACACAGACTAGACAACTCCATAGACGACACCTGCCACCTGTGCCAAGACACACCACAAACAATTGAACACATTATGACGGACTGTACCGCTCTAGCACAACAACGAACACAACACAACATCACTAGTGCGCTGAACCTCTGGTCCACTCCGGAGAGGGCGATCGGTTACCTGCGTGCCGCCGGCTTGCTCGATCAGGGTGGGCTGATCGGCTAAACAACAACAACAACATTTACATCCCACCAGATAGTTCACCTCAGGTGCCAGCCAATTACAATCCACAGTTACACAATCTGGCCTCTCTCACTAATGTCATCTTAGGAGGAGACTTCAACGCAAAGACACTAGTTGGTACCTGCACAACCAAACAACACAGAGGCGCCAACATAGCCACACAACTAAACAGCCTCTTCATTCTTAACAATACAGAAGAACATACACACATACCACATCAAGCAGGATACTCAAACTCCTCCCCAGACATAACGTTCTGTTCCCCCTCACTAGCAACACATACACAATGGAGAACAGAAAAACAACTGTCATCAGACCACCTGCCCATCATCATTACAACACATTCTACACTCTGCCCCAACAGCCTTAGGCACACTTACAGAAATTACAAGAAAGCTGATTGGGAACAGTTCAAAATACAGACTGAGGAACAATTCACCACATTAAACAGCACACCCATCATAAACATCAATACAACACTCAAGACATTTAATCAGATCATCAATAATGCAAACAAATACATACCCAAGGGCAACATTAGGAAATACAACCCAAATTACACTAGAGAAATAGCCCACCTCATAAGGCAACGTAACAACCTCAAATATAACACACAAACACCACACACAGAAGCCATAAAACAGCAGATACAACAGCTCAACACAGAAATAAACAACAAACTCAAAGAAAAACAAACAGAAACATTAGGAATTCATAACAACACTAAACCACTCCACAGATACATCCAGGCTATACAAGACTATAAACAGCATTACCCACTCTAACAGCGGCATTCACACCTCACACGCGGCTATCTGTCGCAGCCAAAATAATATCCCAACATACACAACAAGCTAACATTCTAGTTAATCACTACGCAAAGATAAGTCACTTAAACAGAGACAACAACCAGAAACACGCAGACAGACAAACAGCCAGACACAAGAAAACCTACAGACTCGACACGACCATTACACCCTTCAATACAGACCAGACCACCAAGATCATCAAAAACATTAAGAATTCGAAGGCTACTGGACCAGACAACATATCTAACATACACCTTAAACACTTGGGCCCACAGGAATACTAGCTCTCACAAATATCAGCACATATTATACCAACACTGTATTATTCCTGACATATGGAAACAAGGTAAAATTATTACACTACTCAAACCAAACAAAAATCCAACAGAACCAGCTTCCTATAGACCCATTACTTTACTATGCACACCTTCCAAAGTAACAGAAAGACTAATCTTACAAATCACCAACCCACACATTCCACTATCGCCTACTCAACATGGATTCAGACCTCACCACTCAACCACGACATTACTCACTAACCTCACGCAGCACATCATGGATGGCATCAACTCCAGACGACCAGCTCAACGTACACTATTAGCAACAATAGACATTAGTAAAGCATTTGATGCTATCCCACGCTTCCCTCTCATAAACAAAATACTCAACACAAAATGCACATAACACCAAAAGGTGGCTGAGCAACTATCTTTCAGGAAGATATCACATGTCACATTTAATGGCAAGTCATCCAAAAACAAGCTTTTTCCGAACGGGGTCCCTCAAGGCTCTGTTCTCTCACCAACACTCTTCAACTTATACATGCATGACATTCCAACACCCATAGATAACAAGCTTACCTTATCATCATATGCAGATGACATCACTCTAACATCCACCCACAACAACATCGACACCGCTACAAATAACCTACAAACATACATAAACAGTATACAAGACTGGCTCACACACAATAGACTCAAAGTAGCGCCACAAAATCAACCATCACCTTGCTTACAAGCAACACAAAAGAACACCAGTAATTCCACAGCTTACACTAAACAACATCAACATTCCACACACTCACAGGACCAAAATACTTGGGGTCACATACAACACATCATTATCTTTTGCAAACCACATTCAGGACATTAAAAACAAATGTACGTCAAGACTTAACACGCTTAGGGTACTAACAAGCACAAACTTTGGACACCAGCAGGAAACAACATCACTCATATACAAACAATATATTCGCTCAGTTATGGACTATGCTAGCCCATGCTGGGCATCCATTATCTCAAACACACACATAAACACCTTACAGACAATACAAAACAACGCACTTCGTATCATTACAGAAGCACTCAAACAACACCAATAGAACACCTGCACACAGAAACAAAAATACTGAAAGTTAGAGAACATTTAGACATGAGGGGAACACAATTCATGGCAGCAGCGACAACTAACCCACAACACCCTTGCCACTACATGTACAATCATGCACCAACACCTCGCACCATTAAGGTAACACCAGAGAGACATTATAACCAAATACTCCATTCCATAACACGCCCCACAGACATCACACAGTACAGAAAACAAATACACACACACCTAACCCACAAACCACTGACACGACTCGGTCCGAATGCGGTCCTAGGTGCGAAGCCGCCACCCATTAACAGGTCAGAGATCAGCCTGTGCAGATCGGATCGAGTTAACTTAGCATGATTCCGATGTGGACATCACCCCAACTTACGTACATATAAACACAGATTAGACAACTCCATAGACGACACCTGCCACCTTTGCCAGGACACACCACAAACAATTGAACACATTATGACAGACTGTACCGCTCTAGCACAACAACGAACACAACACAACATCACTAGTGCGCTGAACCTCTGGTCCACTCCGGAGAGGGCGATCGGTTACCTGCGTGCCGCCGGCTTGCTCGATCAGAGTGGGCTGATCGGCTAAACAACAACAACAACAACAACTTGGTTCATACTGTCATCAGAGCTGGGCAATAAATACATTGAATGTATTTAAATACTAAATACTAAATAAATGGGAGAAATGTATTTAAATACTAAATACTAAATACATTTTACGAATGTATTTAGATACTAAATACAAAATACATCAATTGTATTTAAATACATTTGTAAATACATTTTAAATACATACAAATTTGCTTGTTGAAGCCATGACACGCACACGATAAAGAAATCAACTGCTTTCGACTAAGAGTGGCACACAACTGATTGAACTGACACGTTGAAACATGAACCATGCTGTACTACACTGTCGACGCGTCGTACTGTGCTAGTACAGAACGTGTATTAAACCAGTAAAAGTATTTACATTTTTATATTTTGAGTATTTAAATACATTGTATTTAAATACTCATTAAAGTATTTAAATACTATATTTAAATACATGAAAAACAATGTATTTATAAATACAGTTCTAAATACACAAATGTATTTAAATACATATTTAAATACAAATGTATTTAAATACTGCCCAGCTCTGACTGTCATACATGTTCAAAATAAAATTCTACTGTTAAGCAACGGTTATCATATCTGTGTTCCAGCCCCCCTCCCCAATTACTGAGCCCGAGGCTCCGGCACTGCAGGTCTAGCTAAATGGGCCCGTAGGGCCCTGTTTAGCTCGTTACGTTAATTCAAGCAATGCTAAAAACTATTATGTGAATTCAAGCAATGATGAAAACCATTATGTGAATTCAAGCAATGATAAAAACTATTGTTTAGGAATAAAATAGGAAAAATCAGGTACTTTATTACAAAAATACAAACTATGCTGAAACAGCCCTCTAACAACTATTCCGATAACACAGGACACAATGACCAGAACTAAGGGTGGCTGTCCCACGCTGAACTCACGTCGGTTCAACGTCAGAAATGCAACGTCGGAAACGCGTGGTTGGTTCAACATCAGAAATTCAACCGTCCACGTATCCCACTAAAACCTCACATTGGACCAACGTGTGCGTGTTATCTGGGTAGGCATTGTTTGGTAGGTAGAAGAAGATTTATTTACCTTCGATAGGAAGTCTTTGGTAGAGATTTTATGGTTTGTAAGCCGATCAGCCCACCCTCATCGAGCAAGCCGGCGGCACGCAGGTAACCGATCGCCCTCTCCGGAGTGGACCAGAGGTTCAGCGCACTAGTGATGTTGTGTTGTGTTCGTTGTTGTGCTAGATCGGTACAGTCTGTCATAATGTGTTCAATTGTTTGTGGTGTGTCCTGGCACAGGTGGCAGGTGTCGTCTGTGGAGTTGTCTAGTCTGTGTTTATATGTCTGTAAGTTAAGGGTGGTGTCCACATCGGAATCGTGCTAAGTTAACTCGATCCGATCTGCTCAGGCTGGTCTCTGACCTGTCAATGGGTGGCGGCTTCGCACCTAGGACCGCATTCGGACCGAGTTGTCTCAGTGCTTTGTGGGTTAGGTGTGTGTGTGTGTGTGTGTGTGTATGTGTTTCCTGTACTGTGTGATGTCTGTGGGGCGTGGTATGGAATGGAGAATTTGGTTAAATGTCTCTCTGGTGTTACCTTAATGGTGCGAGGTGTTGGTGCATGATTGTACATGTAGTGGCAAGGGTGTTGTGGGTTAGTTGTCGCTGCTGCCATGGATTGTGTTCCCCTCATGTCTAAATGTTCTCTAACTTTCAGTATTTTTGTTTCTATGTTCAGGTGTTCTATTGGTGTTGTTCTTTGGTAGAGTTGGCTGAGAATGAGACAAAGTGGATAAAACGTACAGCTCTTAATTTATCTTCAAAGGTGTTTGGTCCTCTTGTATTTTTGGCTCTATTCGTGATTAAGTAAAAAAATTTGGTTTTCAAGCCTCTGGGAAACTGAACTAACTTGGTTGGAACCAAGAGTTACCCGATCATATGGTGGTAAAGTGGAAAGAGTGGTTCAAAGAATTGGCACATCTCAGAGACATTGAAATCCCAAGATGGTATTTTGGAAAGTTGAATATCAGTCCAGATAATTTAGAGCTGCATATCTTTTGTGATGCAAGTGAGGAAGCCTATGCAACTTGCTTTTATATGGGGTACATTTGAAGAGAAAGTAAGTTGCAGATTGGTTGCTGCAAAGAGCAGAGTAGCACCTTTCAAAATATTTTCTATTCCAAGGTTGGAATTAATGGGTACAGTCATTGCCAGTCGGCTTGCGGTTACCGTGCAAGGCTCTTTCGGGCTTTGTGAAATTCCAAGCTATTATTGGAAAGACTCCACTAGAGTTTGGCACTAGTTAAGAAGCTAGGCAAGGAAATGGGAACCATTTGTTGTCAATAGGGTGGAGGAAATTCAAACATACACAGAGCCAAAGCAATGGAATCATTGTCCAGGCACCCAAAACCCAGCTGATTTACCTTCACGAGCGGCTTCAGTGAGAGATCTTGCATAGTCATGTTTATGGTGGAACAGGCCAGAGTGGCTAAAACTTGGAAGTGAAAATTGGCCCTCTAATCAGCCTATTACAGGAGAACACCAGGTTAAAGAAGAATGGGTGAGTGAGATGAGAAAATCCACTGTGAACAGTTGTCAAGTTGTACAGCAAGACCCCCATATTGAGGCTTGAGGATATTAGTTGTCTGAAACGGTTGTCAAGAGTGACAGCATGCGTATATAGATTTACAGACAACGTTATGGGGGAAATAAGAAGGGAAGGGGTTCTGAACAGCGAGGAGGCGCTACTGGTTGATGTTCAGGAAATTTTTTGGTGAAGAGAGAAAATTGCTTGCCAGTAATCCATTGCAGAGCCTACCCAGCTAACAATTTTACGTAGATACAACGTTGTCACAAGGTTGCATTTTAGCAGTGTGATGTAGATACAACGTAAATTTGTGTGGTCTCATTTACGTCTTCACAACGTTGTGATAATACGTAAACTTTACGTAGCTACAACGTTGTCTCAACGTCTCAAGAATGGAATTTGGTCCAAAAAAGGAGCACTATTTGAAATAGTAGTATGCCGTATGTAACCCTGTTACACTTTTGTAACAAAGAGTAATGTAATACGGAACTATATGCTATGGAAGTAAAAACTTACGTGCAGACAACGTCTATGCTACGTACAAAAAATTACATCAGAAGTTTACTTATACTTCTCGTGTATACAACGTCATTATACAACGTCATATCAACGTTGCAATATAACGTTTAAGTTTTACGTTGTGACTACGTTAGTACAACGTCAATTTCTGACATGACCAAGATTCAACCAGGAGGTTGTATTTACGTAGTGTGTTTGCTGGGTACCAACACATTCTGCTCTCAAAGGTTTAGATGTGTTTTTGTATCCAGATTTATTAAGAGTAGGAGGTAGATTGCAGTTTTCTGGGTTTCCAAAGGAAAAAAACATCCAATGTTGTTACCTTTTGGGGGACACTTTATAGAACTTTTAATCCTGGGCACTCTTGCTAAATTGTTGCATGCAGGACTTAGAGAAGTGACAATAGGAATCAAAGAGCAGTTTTGGATTTCCAAAATTAGACTAGTAAAAAAAGTTTTGCATAGCTGTGTTGTTTGCAAGAGTTGGAGTGCAAAGCCTTATCATGAAAGCTTTGCTTCCAACAGATTGGTGTGTCTATACTCAGGTGTCTGCTGTCAATTTCTTAACATCCGGTTCTGATACAGATAGGGGTGTAAATCGGCGAGCGCCACTGGCGCGAGTCATTAAGCTGGGGGGTCTGGGGTGAGCGGTAGTTCTTCCAGCGGGGTTCGGGGCGGAGCCCCGGAAGCCAACGCATTTTAGCTTTTCCAAACAGCATTTTGGCAGAAATTATTTAACATATTCTTTATACTCACTAATGACATAATTATCTAAAAATAATAAATGCAAAAAACTTCACTTTTTTCTACGTGAAGGTCAAAATATGATAATTAAAACCCACTCTAATAGACAGAGTTTATTTCCACAACAGTTTCGATGCCCACTGGCATCCTCTTCGGGTGGATACAGAAAAACGAATGAACCAAAAACAGTCCAGGGACCATTGAGAAATTCGCATCTAGGTTCGATCCCGTTCTCCCGACACTGAAAGGGCATTTTTATTAAAGGGACTCGCTTATAAGTACATTCGCACAAATTTAAACTATCTTCTTGTTCTATACATACAGATTCTATTATTTTTTTACATAATTATTACATTTATTATTAAATTTATTACATTTAATATTGCATTATTATTTATCATATTACAGAAATTATAAATTTATTATTACATTGATTATTACACTGTTGTTTATTATACAGAAATTGTAAACCGAAAAACGAATGAAAAAGGCGAGAAGGAAACAATCCAGAGACCATTAAGGAATTCGGACCTAGGCTAGATCCCGTTCCCACGACCCCAGAATGGCATATATTTTTTTTCTTTCGGTAAAATGTAAATGGAATAATAAACGTAAATGTAAATGTAATAATGGAAGTAATAGATGTGGAAATAAATATAAATACAATAAATGTAATAATAAAGGTAATAAAATAAATGTAATAATTAGTGTAACGGTAATAATAATAAATGTTAAAAAACGTAAATGCAGTAATTATGTCAAAATAATAGAATCTGTATGTATAGAACAAGAAGATAGTTTTAATTTGTGCGAATGTACTTATAAGCGGGACCCTTTAATAAAAAAAAATAAATAAAATATGCCCTTCTGGGGTCGTGGGAACGGGATCTAGCCTAGGTGCGAATTCCTTAATGGTCTCTGGATTGTTTCCTTCTCGCCTTTTTCATTCATTTTTCGGTTTACAATTTCTGTATGATAAACAACAGTGTAATAATCAATGTAATAATAAATTTATAATTTCTGTAATAAATAATAAAGCAATATTAAATGTAATAAATTTAATAATAAATGTAATAATTATGTAAAAAAATAATAGAATCTGTATGTACAGAACAAGAAGATAGTTTTAAATTTGTGCGAATGTACTTATAAGCGGATCCCTTTAATAAAAATGCCCTTCCAGTGTCGGGAGAACAGGATCACCTTGGTGCGAATTTCTTAATGATCCCTGGACTGTTTTCCCTCTTGTTTTTGGTTCATTCGTTTTTCTGTATCCACCCGAAGAGGATGCCAGTGGGCATCGAAACTGTTGTGGAAATAAACTCTGTCTATTAGAGTGGGTTTTAATTATCATATCTAAAAATAAACTAATTTTTCATCAAAAAATAAATAAATATTTAAACGACCACTGCTTGTGATACTACCTATATTTTTCTATAAAATCCTAAAAAAATGAAAAAAAATTTAGATATAAATTTACCTTCTCAATTATGCTGTCTCATTCAAGAAGTTTCCATATAGCCAATTCGTTCTGCGATAGTTGAGTATCAGTTTTCTCACGAACTCTAGTATCATCAGCTTGACGATGACTTCTTTGCCAAGTCTTGACCTATGGCACAGCATCCCAGTCTGCTATCTGCTACAGGCTTTCCTAGTATTTTTATTGTCAGCAGACTGGAAATATGATTAACAGAAAGTTTGCTTCTTTCCGCTTTCGCAATATCGTTCATAACACTAAAGCCTCGTTCTGCTTCCGCGCTGCTAATAGCAATTGTGCTCATTATTTTCTTAGCTTTAGCAATGGTAGGCGGAAGAGAAATATTCTTTGATTCTATATTTGAATCAACAAAATCCCGAAAATCATTGATGTCAATTTCAAATTTTATGAGTTCATTCAACTGCCTTAACCTTTTTTCGCCTTCCAGCCATGGTGATAAAATTTCATTATATTTCCAAGATGTTGGTTCCAGTAAATCAAAAAGTGCTAGGAGGTCCTCACAGTGAAACCGACTTTGAGTAACTTGCTTCAAATTGAAATGACTTGTAGATAAAAGCCTAGCTGTCATTTTGTCAACTACACTCTGAATCATCTGATTTCTAGGCAGTCCTGCAGTATTTGAACTGATACTTTGGCTGTCTTGAAACTGAATGTGTTTAAACGCTTCAGACTGGATTAATTGCTCAACTTCTGTTTCATGGCACCCCAAATTTTCTTTAAGAGCTGATAGATAGTGCTCTTATTGTACGTCTTACAAGTTTATCTGCTTTCTGAAATGTTGTAGAACGTGCTTGGAAAGCATTAGATAATAAAGCAATTTCCTCCAGAATATCAATGATTAAAGCTAAGTCATGCAAAAACTTTGGGTTACTCATTTTTTTTGCCATTCCAACCAGATTTGAATTTCTATAAAAATAAGAATAAAAAGCTGGATACGCTCTCCAGACTGCTTTAGCTGCTTTCACACTACAGGCTACCCAGCGAGGACCCAGGACACGCCCCATTTTGATAATTTCTATCCCTAAATCTTTTGCAATTTCATTTAGCTCTGCTTGGTTTTTGTTTGACTGATGATAGATGGAATAAATTTTGTTCAAGAATATTTTGTAATGATTCACTTGATTTATATCATTCACAGCACTAGTTGTAAGCGATGATTTAAACAATGCCAGATTATAATATTTGGAAATAACTCTGTCAGCTTTGGTGCTACTCCTGAGTGCCTTCCCAGCATTGTACTGACACCATCTGAACAAAAAGCTATGAGATTTCTAGACAAGTATTCTTAGTCAAACCCATAGTGTTTTAAACATTCAATCATAGTTTCAAATATGCTGCTTGCAGTCGTAGAGGAAAAGTTCCTTCAAATCAACAAAAATGGTTAATGGCTCATCTGCAGATCGCAGTTCACAGCATAAATAAATGACTAACACCCTTTTCTTAGCTATTGTTGATGCTTCATCAATGATTATGCATACTTTAGCTTCTTCCTTGACTATGTTGGAAAAAAGTGTTGTTTTTTTTCATTTAAGCTGCTATGTGTTCATTATATTCTACTGTAGTTGCCGAAAACCGAGAATGGAGACAATTGCCAACGTCCACTCCATTTTTCTTTTGGAGTTCGAGCTCATCATCAATGTCAAACATAGGCCTATTTCTCTTTACTAAACTGTAAACCACATTAAAAATATTAACAGTGGTATCTAAAGTTTTACTGTTCATTGTGTCAGTTACTGATGGCAGTACATTTTTTGGGCTTCTTCTAATATCTTTGTTTAAAAATTGGAAACAGAGCCTGTTCTTTATTTTGATTACATATTATTAGGGTACAGTATTTTCTTAGAGAATAATTCACGTATTTACTGTTTTAGATGCTAGAAATGGCAAATTGAACGAAATTAATACTGTCCGTCTCAGTACAAGTTCACGTCAACAACACGATCACTTTGACCTTGAGCTCAACACTAGTGACACACAATGATGCACGCAGTCTAGACGACTATTCTGTCCAACTAAGTCGCGACTCGCAATGTGTGTGTGTGTGAGAGAGAGAGAGAGAGAGAGAGAGAGAGAGAGAGAAGAGAGAGAGAGAACCATTATTCCTGCCGCATAGCCTACTCGGTTAATATTGGATTTTACTCCCAGTCACAAGCAGTTGAACAAGTACTATATATTGCATTGCCATTAAAAACTGACTAAAAAATGTCTTCTCTTGTGCAAATTTGCTCAAATGTACTTTTTTTTAATAAAATATATTTCCTGTTTTGGCTATAATGTACTTTTTTTCATAAAATATTTTTCCTGATTTGGCTATTTTTTCGCTACTCCGGCGACTTAATTAGTTTATTGTTTTCTGTTCTGGCTATTTTTTCGAGACTAAATTTAAAATCCAATATTTACCCCTAACTGCTATAGCCGAACTATATCCTCCTCCGAAATAAGGTGAGAATGCTAAGGTTAGGTTAGGTTACGTTACGTTATTAGTTTTTCGATTTTACTCCCAGTGTGGTTTCATAATGAGAGCAAACTTTTCTGGTTAATTTTGAGGTGTTTTGCACGTTCCCTGTGGTAATGCGTCCTTTACGAGATCTCGTAACATGAACATATCCTATATGTTTATGTTACGGTATCTCAAAAACTACGCATTTGCACAGGAAACCAATGGCAGATTCGTGCAAAGCACCTCAAAACTGATCAGAAAAGTTTGCTCTCATTATAAAACCAGACTGGGGGTAAAATCTAATATTTACCGCCTACTCTTCTTGCCTGCCGTTGTTGTTTCAACAGCCTTTGCTATACATAAATTGTGAGCTGTTTATTATACATATAAATATACATGTGTATATTTATGTACACATACGTACATAAAATGATAAATATACACGCTAACAAGATCCCGAACTCTCATGTTTAGACTATCCTTAGCACCGATTGACTTGTGTGCGTGCATATCTCTCTCTCTCTCTCTCTCTCTCTCTCTCTCTCTCTCTGCATTTGCTTGTCCCTTATATAGCAGTATGATATTATGATGTGTGTGCTAAAATACATACATGCAACTAATCGTACATACACATACGTACATAATTACACATGCTGGTAAAGTCTCTGATCTAATTTTACATGTCCCAGTCCGGCTGACTCAACCATGTGTTTCGGTTCCAGCCAGCAAACCAACTTTGCTTATTACGCAGTTGTTCGATCGATCTTTTCATAAATACTTTCTAAAAATTTCATAATGAAATAAAATCATTCTAATGGCATGCAACGAATGTAACATCAAATGTGACATTGTAAACTAAAGCTATAATTCACAAAAACACAATTGTGAACGAGACAAATCTCGGGCGTCATGAGCATTCGTAAAATTCATCAAGACTGACTGACAAATTGCAAATTTCAAGATAAATTTCTACTGACTGTTAAATATTTGTTAAAAACAAACAAACGGTTCGATGATCCAATCAAAATTTAACAACCGGCTCGGGCGAACCGGACCGAACCGGTCCCAGCACACCCCTGTCTATACTGTTTCATTTGATGTAGTTCGAGTAGATTTTGTGGGTCCAGTCTATGTTTACTGTGTACAGGGTGTCTATAAATATTTACCCTGAAAACAGTATGCTCTCATGTTTTAATGACGAATCTTACATCCGTTTTCTTTTTACAGGTGATCTCGTACACGCATAGAGTTTCTGTGCTGGTGTGTTTCGTCTACCGCATTCGCCGCTAGGAGCGCTGTAGTAGCTGTTCAGTTAAGATGGCGTCTGTGACAGAGAAGGCACATTGTTGTGTGGCTTGCAGAAACAAAATCTCCTGTCAGTGTTCAGCGAAGGCTCAGAACAAAGTATGGAAAGAATCCACCCGATGTGACGTTAATTAAGTCGTGGATGAAAAAATCCTTGGAAACGTGGAAAAGGGAAAGAGCAGTGGTAGACCATCAGTTTCCGATGGGACGGTGGAAAACATTCAAACTGCTTTCACACGGTCACCAAGGAAATCAGTGAGACAAGCTTCATGCCAACTAAAAATACCGAAGTCTACGGTGCACAAGGTGTTACACAAACGTTTGAAGTTACACACCTACAAGGTACAAATTGTTCAAGAACTGAAGCCTGATGACCGCCCAAAACGTGAACAATTTGCTATTGACATTTTGAACAGCATTGACGAGGATAATGACTTCTTGTTACGTGTCTGCTTTTCAGACAAGGCTACGTTTCATCTTAGTGGTAGAGTCAACAGACACACCGTGCGTATTTGGGGATCGGAAAACCCACGTGCCGTAAGGAGCATATTCGGGGCAGTCCGAAGATCAATGTCTGGTGTGGACTAATACATGACCAGATAATTGGTCTTTTCTTCTTCGCTGAGAACACTGTTTCCGCAACTGTGTACCTGGATATGCTCACCAATTACGCCATCCCCCAGCTGCAGGACATGCAGTCAACTGTCATCTTCCAACAAGATGGGGCACCCCCTCATTGGGCGCATGTTGTTCGTGAAACTCTCGACGCAACATTTCCAAATCGATGGATTGGCAGGGACGGGCCAATCCCATGGCTCCCAAGATCACCAGACATTACCCCGCTGGATTTCTTTCTCTTGGGTCATGTTAAAGATTTGGTTTATGCAACAGTTGTTCCAGATATCAGGACATTGCGAGAACGCATTACGGATGCACTTGCAACAGTTAACCCACAAATGTTGAAAAATGTGTGGCGTGAGTGTGAATACCGTTTAGACATTTTACGTGCCACTAGGGGTGCACATATGGAAGCTTATTAAGTTCATTAACTATGTATCAAAACTTTGTATGCTTATCTACTTATGATTAAAACTGTGTTTGAATACGAGTGTTTATTTAAAAGTTATAGCATGCTTTAATCAGGGTAATCATTTATGGACACCCTGTATATGCAAGAGCAGTCCAACAAAATTATATACAGTATGTCTTTTCACCTGTGCTATCACCAGAACAATCCATTTAGATTTGGTAAGCAATTTAAATAGTGATGTGTTTCCTTTTGCTTTTAAAAGTTTTGTGAACAGGAGTAGTTTCCCAAGGATCATAAAATCATATCTGATAATGCAAAAAACCTTTAAAAAGGCTGCAAACGAACTCCAAGAAGTGTGCTCCTTGCTAAAAGAAGAGGGACTCTTTATTCACACCCTGGGGTACAGTGGGAGTTTATTTTACAGAAAGCACCATGGTGGGGAGGATTTTGAGAAAGGCTAGTGAGAAGTGTAAAAAGCCCATTAAAGAAACCTTTGGCAAACGCTTATTTGAGCAAAAAGAATTCTGCACCGTTTTGTGTGAAGTAGAAGCAATGGTGAATAGCAAACCCATCACCTTTGTTTATAGCAGTATGCACGATGCAGAGCAACTGACACCAAATAATTTTCTTTGTGGTAGACGATTAACATCAAGCCCCAGTTTGCCAGCTCCAATCCAAACTGTATCAATGTGGGAGAAGTGGTGAGAATTGGAGATGAAAGACCATGGCAATGCTGGAAGACTGAGTTGTTTGTTGGCAAAAACAACTTAGGTCTACATTGGTAACGACTTCTGGAGGAAAATTAGAAACACCTATACAAAAACTCTGTGCTTTAGAAATCAGCAAAAACGCAGAGAGTCAAGATGAAGCATTTGGATTACAGCCTCATGGAGAAAGCTTGGCTAAATTTGCAGAAAATAGTGACAACAATACCCCTTAGGTGAGGTGTGTTAGAAAATCTAGACGAGGCAGAGCCATTGTTATCCCAAAAAAAACGATATGACCACCAAACTGATTAATTACTGGAACAGAGCTTGTATATATTAAGTTAAGGTATATATATATTATATATATATATATATATATATATATATATATATATATATATATATATATATATATATATATATCCGTCTCATATTTGTAAGGTGAGTGAAAAATTTTCATTTATTTTAGAGCCAACTTTTGGGGCTCTTGTGGTATCAATTATGGATGCCGGCAGCGTCCTTTCTACTCTTTATTGTTGTAAATGGCACTGATAGGGCGTGGTCTTATAGAGAGCTCTCTTGCAATTCATTTTGGTAGATTAGATACAGGATTGTTGCACCGTGCAATGGTGCAGGTTGTGTTGTTGCAAAGTTTAGAAAGGTGACCACAAATAGTACCCCACCCCCTTTTTTTTTATTCATGTTAACTGAGGCTTAAAATAGGCCGACATTGAGTCGTCGACAACCCCGAGGTAGAACTAAATAGGACCATCAAGTCCATAAAGTATATTTTAGTTTCAGAGCTTGGCCGTTCAAGGCTCAGCTGGGATTCCGAACCCAATCAAAGAGAAAAAATAAGTCAGCAAGCGGTCGCTCAGTCGCTCAGTGACTCTTGACTCTGTTTCCCCAAAAGCAGTCACCGCTCCTACGTTTTAAGTCATTGTTAATGTGTGTGTGTATATATACACACATTATATATATGAAAATTATTTCACGAAAGTAACACGTGAAAAATATTTATGATGAATAAAACCACGAAGGAAAGGAAACACAAAATGGTGCTCAAGCGCTTTCGTCTAATGACATCCTCAGGAACACTGAAGTACATAAAAGGGTGACAGCCTATATATAGGTTACAGAACGAAAAAAAGAAAAAAAAAGAAAAATAAATATATATATATATATATATATGCAATAAACGGAGAAGTAAAAATAAAAATTAAAAATTAAAGGATTATCAGAGAGGCATACATATTTGTAAGGAAAAAATATCGATTTTTAGCACAAGATCAAATGAATTATAAAAATACAAATTTATACTGGAAATCTGCCCGGGTTTTAACACTGCCTTTTTTGGTTAAGTTTCGATGTATATAAAAATAAAATGAAAATTAAAAGTTAATAAAGTAGCATACAAGTTTACCAAAGATTTAGTGTTCTACCCTTCTTATCTAAATCTGTTTTGAAGGAATTCAAAACAACAGGATCGAGTTGAAAAGACCTTTGCTTATGTTGAAGTTATTTGAAAGTTGGATAATGGCAGACTCAAGAATATTTCTATTAACAATGTTGCTAGAGTGGAATAAAACTGAAGCATTATTCCAATCAATACAGTGGGATAACTCTGACAAATGGACAAAAAGGGCACTGGACAACTGTCCTGTTCTAACGGAATATTGATGCTGTTTTATACGTGTGTGCAAATCCTTTCCCGTCTGACCTATGTAAAAGGAATTACATTGTTTACACCCAATTTTATAGATAATGCCTGAATTATTGGTAGGGCTATTTTTTACTATGATATTTTTCACAATATTGTTATATGAAAATACTACATTAATATCCAAAAGTTTAAGTACATTAGCAATGCCTAAAAAGCCCTGGAAAAATGGAAGTACTAAAATATTTTTTGACAAAGTACGAGTGTTATTATTGACACGATAGAAAGTTCGTTTTGCTTTGTTGAGACAAGATTCCATAAACGCAGATGGATAACACAGATCACTTCCAATACCGTTGATTTTTTCCAATTCGGCATCGATGTATTCCGGACTGGCGATCCTAAGGGCGCGGAGAAATATTTTAGTACTTCCATTTTTCCCGGGCTTTTTAGGCATTGCTAATGTACTTAAATTTTTGGATATTAATGTAGTATTTTCATATAACAATATTGTGAAAAATATCATAGTAAAAAATAGCCCTACCAATAATTCAGGCATTATCTATAAAATTGGGTGTAAACAATGTAATTCCTTTTACATAGGTCAGACGGGAAAGGATTTGCACACACGTATAAAACAGCATCAATATTCCGTTAGAACAGGACAGTTGTCCAGTGCCCTTTTTGTCCATTTGTCAGAGTTATCCCACTGTATTGATTGGAATAATGCTTCAGTTTTATTCCACTCCAGCAACATTGTTAATAGAAATATTCTTGAGTCTGCCATTATCCAACTTTCAAATAACTTCAACATAAGCAAAGGTCTTTTTCAACTCGATCCTGTTGTTTTGAATTCCTTCAAAACAGATTTAGATAAGAAGGGTAGAACACTAAATCTTTGGTAAACTTGTATGCTACTTTATTAACTTTTAATTTTCATTTTATTTTTATATACATCGAAACTTAACCAAAAAAGGCAGTGTTAAAACCCGGGCAGATTTCCAGTATAAATTTGTATTTTATAATTCATTTGATCTTGTGCTAAAAATCGATATTTTTTCCTTACAAATATGTATACCTCTCTGATAATCCTTTAATTTTTAATTTTTATTTTTACTTCTCCGTTTATTGCATATATATATATATATATATATATATATATATATATATATATATATATATATATATTATTTATTTTTCTTTTTTTTTCTTTTTTTCTTTCTGTAACCTATATATAGGCTGTCACCCTTTTATGTACTTCAATGTTCCTGAGGATGTCATTAGACGAAAGCGCTTGAGCACCATTTTGTGTTTCCTTTCCTTCGTGGTTTTATTCATCATATATATATATATATATATATATATATATATATACACATATATATAATATTATATTATATATATATATATATATATATATATATATATATATATATATATATACACAGGGCGTCCCAAAAAAATGTATACACACTTTAAATAATTATAAAGGCAGTGTTTATTAAAATACATTTCATTTTCAAAATGTAATAGAATCTACAGACATTTTAATTGTTTTGTCAACTCCTGTTTTCAAACTGACGTCCGTTCTGGTCTAGGCACTGCTGATAACGCGAAGCAATGGAATCGCAAACATCACGAAACATTTCGTTTGGTATTTGTGTGCATTCTCGTTCAATGGCTGCTCTCAATTCAGCGACTGTTGCAGGTTTTATAGCGTAGACTTTGTCTTTTAAGTATCCCCATAAAAAAAGTCTAGTGGTGTGAGGTCTGGTGAACGCGGAGGGTATTCTACGAAACCCCTTCGTCCAATCCACATCCACATCGTGCCAAGTACCACTCGCAATACTCCACTCTTCGGTCCGGATCATCTTCATTAATAGCATGGACTAATTTGGAATGTAACTTTTCCATTTACAGCGCTTCAAAATGCGTTGGACAGACGATTCTGAAATTCCCACCTCACGACTCGCTTGCCGCACAGATTTTCTTGGACTTTGGTGATACGTTTCCAGTACTCTTTCTTGCTTTGTGGGGCTTGTCGATGTCCGTGGTCTTCCGGAACGCTTCCTGTGGACATTCTGAACAGTTCCATCGGCTTCAAACTTATCTCTAATTCGAGTGATGGTAAGTCGCGTTGGTGGATCTGTTTGAAACTCCCTCCTAAACTGTCTTTGCACTTCAACTGCGTTTTCACACTTCCAGTAGCATTTTAGAATGAATTTCCTTTGTTCAAAGCTTAGTCTGACTGCCATTATTAATTCTAATGGGTTTAACTTGGAAAGAAAGAAACATCAATTGAGCTATCAACTGTTAAAGTGTGTATACATTTTTTTGGGACGCCCTGTATATATATATATATATTATATAAAACGTTGTAACATATATTCTGCTCGATTTTTTAGTTCATTCAGAACAAAAATTAAATGACAATGACAAATTAATCATCAATATAACTCCCTTCTTTTTCTATAACCTTCTCCCACCTGTAGAAAAGTATTTTTTATGCCACATTCGAAGAAATCCCTTGGTTTCGAGTTAAAAAAAGCGATCACTTCGTTTTCGATAGCTTCCTTGGATTGGATTGCAACTTTTGTCCATCTAGGTGGTGTTGCAGACTTCTGAATAAATGGTAGTCTGAAGGTGTGATGTCCAGAGAATAAGGTAAATGAAACATTTTTCCCCAACCAAATGCCTCCAATTGGGCAGTGGTGATTCGAGCAGTGTGAGGGCGCGCGTTATGCTGGTGGAACAGAACACCTCTGCGATTAATTAATGTAGGACGTTTTTCTTGTAATGCCATCTTCAGTCGTTGGAGTTGTTGGCAGTAGACTTCAGCTGTCATTGTTTGGTTATCTGGCAGAAGCTCAAAATGAATAATTCCTTGCATATCCCACCAAACGCATAGCAAAATTTTCTTTGGATGGGGTCCATTCCTTGGCTGAGGTTCAGGCTTTGTTTCACGGCTTTGTTTCTCTGATGTCGACGCTTAATATTGTTATAGAGGACCCATCCGATTCAAAAACGGTGTCTGCAGTTGCCGAGAATGCAGTGATGTGCAAATATCGATTCAATGTTGAAGATTCGCTTGTGACAAATCATGCGGAACCCATTTTCCAACCGTTACTACTTTTCCTAACAGCTTCAAATGACGATGAATGGTCATATGGCTAACGCTGAGTTGGAGGCCAAGTTTGCTTAGAGTTACCGTTGGGTTTTCCTCCACTGTTGCTTTCAGCAACTCTTCATCTAACTCATTTGGTCGTCCTGTTCGTTGATAATCTTTCAGACTAAAGTCTCCATTTCTGAACTTCTCAAACCATCTCCTACACATCATTCGCTCACATCATTTCCATAAACTCTTTGAATGTTTCTTGCGGATTCACTAGTGTTAGATCCTTTATGGAACTCATACAGCATCATATGTCGAATATGCTCTTTCGTGGGCTCCATGTTTTTTCAATTACTCTAATATCGTAGGGGTGGCGTTGTAACTGTATGAAAAACACCAGAGAAAATATTCATTAGCCTAATCCTACACTAGCCTAAGCCTACACTCGCCTACGTCATTCTGTAACGTGATAAAACATGTGCGAACCTGTCGCCGCGTGTATTTTGCAACATTTCTAAAACTATTTCACATTATCTTGAGGTTATTCTATCATCTATCGTCCATTTTCTAATCGAGCAGAATTTGTGTTACAACCTGATATATATATATATATATATATATATATATATATATATATATATATATAAACAACCACAGGGAAAAGGAAAAGTAAACACGAAATCCGAGCGCTTCCGTGATATATTCACATCTTCAGGGACAAGAAAGACATAAACAGAATTTACCAAGTAACTGAGTTAAATACACAAGCGAAAAATTCCCCAATAGCCAACTCAATTTAAAAACAATAAAACAATCTAAAGATTTTTCCCAATAGATAACTTAATCTAAAGGCTACTAAATTATTGAATACATAAAAACTATATATATAAGTGAAATTAGGCAATTAACATGTACACAAAACAAAAATTATTATAACAGTTATTAGAAATAGTATTTAATTAAAACAGGCAATTAAGTGGCAAGAATCTAAGGAAACAAAAGACATGGTGCAATCGTCGTCACGTGCTCCTTCCAGAATATTCCGAATATCTAAAAACAATCTAAAAAAAATTTTCAATAGATAACCTGTTCAAAATTCTAATAAACTATCAAGTACATAAAGACTATATAAAAGAAATAATACAATTAAAATGTACATATAAAAATGTTAACAATTACACTGGTCAACAAAGATTTTTCATCAGAGTAAAATTTGTGGTGGCTGGATAGCATTTTTCACGCTGATTCCAAAACTGCATTCAGATTTTTTCTAGCACGTATAGTTTTCAAGATAAAGGCATATATATAACTACACAGATTTAACCATTTTAAATAGGCAAAATACTAATATTTCAACATTTGATTGTGTTTATTTTATTGTGTTTTTTAGTTTATTCATCTTATTTATTTCAATTATCTTAATTATACATCTTACGTATTTCAGGTGTGAGCTTTTACGTCTAGCAGCATTGTGATTCAGGCAACAACGCCGTGCTTTGTGTGTCAAAAGATCAGTCCAGTCCAAGAACTTGTTGTGTCAAGTTGGTGTACATTTTTTTTTAATTTATAGTTTGCTCAGGTCAGTCAACATGCCTCGACAATGTAAGAATGACCCCGACAAGTTCTGTTTCGTATGCGGCCAGTTGACAACTAAAACACAGCGACGAAGTATTACAACCGACATTAAGAAAATATACAAGCTATACTTTGGTTGCCATCTAGGTGACCAAGATAAACCATGGGCGCCACATCAAATCTGTTCTGGCTGTTCAAATGGATTACGTGATTGGCTTAACAAAAAGAAAGCTTCAATGCCATTTGCCATACCCATGATATGGAGGGAGCCGAGAGATCATCATGAAGACTGTTATTTTTGTAGTGTGAACTTAATGGGGTTTTCTGCCAAGAACAAACACCAGATTGTATATCCAAACTTGGATTCAGCACGTAGACCAGTAAAACATGATGAAACATTGCCCATTCCAATTCCCCCAAGTGATAGGCTAGATTCTATCATTGATGACATGGAAAGTGATGAAGGTGCAACTGGCGTTTCCGGACCATCTACAGAACCAGAGTACACTTTTGAAGGTAGACATTTAGAGCCTAAAAAGTTAACCCAAGGACAGTTGAATGATCTTGTTAGAGACTTATCGCTGTCTAAAGAGAAATCAGAGCTTCTCGCCTCAAGACTAAAGGAGAACAATTTACTTGAGAACAATGTTCGTATTAGTTACTACCGAAAGCGGAATTTTGAATTAACAGCATTCTTTTCAGTAGAGGGTCCTCTCTGTTATTGCCATGACATCAATGGACTATTTACAGCCATATCTCAGACGTATATGGCATCTGAGTGGCGCCTCTTTATTGATTCGTCGCAGAGAAGCCTGAAAGCAGTTCTTTTGCATAATGGTAATATAATGCCATCCATCCCCATTGCCCATTCCGTCCATCTAAAAGAGACATATGACAATATGGATATACTACTTAAGGCAATCAAATACGACAGTCATCAATGGAATGTTTGTGGAGATCTAAAAGTTATAGGAATGCTTCTGGGTATGCAGTCAGGATTCACAAAATTTTGTTCTTTCCTTTGCCTGTGGGACAGTCGCGCCACTATAGAACATTACACCAAAAGTGACTGGCCACTTAGGTATACATATGTCCCAGGGATAAGCAATGTCCAGTCTGTCCCTTTAGTGGATCCCCAAAAGATCTATCTGCCAGTCTGCCACCTCTTCACATTAAACTTGGTTTAATGAAGAATTTTGTTAAAGCAATGGGTAAAGTCAATTCTGAAGGGTTCCAATACCTTTCAAGGAAATTTCCGAAGGTTACTGCAGCAAAATTGAAGGAAGGAATTTTTGTTGGGCCACAAATAAGGGAGGTTTTGAATGACACTGAATTTGAAAAAGTCCTAAGTCCTAAGTCCGCTGGAATTGAAGGCTTGGCTGGCGTTCAAATGGATATGTGAAAACTTTCTTGGAAGCAACAAGTCACCTGCGTATAAGGATGGAGTCAAGAACCTCCTTGATGCCTTCAAAGAAATGGAGTGTCGAATGTCGTTTAAAAAATTCACTTCCTGCATTCCCACTTAGATTTCTTTCCTGAAAACCTTGGTGCAGTGAGTGACGAGCAAGGAGAGCGCTTCCATCAAGATATTCAGATGATGGAGAAGCGCTACCAAGGATATTGGAATGAAAGCATGATGGCGGACCATTGTTGGATGCTGTATCGTGACAATCCAGGCCAAATTTACAAAAGGAAATCACACTCACAGCGCTTTTAATAAAATAATGTATATATTCTTTATTTATAAGTACATTGAATAAGGTATATGATGTATTTGTTGTTTAGCATTCCTAAGTGTGATCTATACATCCATGAATTTTCTTATAGCAATATCAAAAACTTAAAAATATCAAAACCAGTGTATCTATATAACTATACGTGCTAGAAAAAACATAAAACCAGATTCGGAATCGGCGCGAAAAATGCATTAAGAAAAGTGTGATCATGTTTGTGATGAGAAAAAAAGTTTCATTTTGTTGGCCAGTGTTATTAAAATAATATTTATTTAATTAAAGCAAACAATTAAGTGGCAAGAATGCGGTCAAAATAATACACCACTTTTTTAACAATGTACGAATCTAATTTATAAAGTCCAGGGCTAATATTAAGAACAAAATCAGCATTATTCTTGATCACACTCGATTCAAGTATATTTCTACTAACAATAGATTTACTAAAACTTAATTTGGAGGCATTTTTCCAGTCAATGGGATTATTAGTATCTCTTACGTGAATGAAAATGGCGTTAGATTCCTGGCCGGTTCTTATACTGTATTTATGCTACTTAATACGTAACTCAAGCGTCTTGCCAGTTTGACCAATGTAAAATTTATTACATATTGTGCATGGAATTTTATATACACAACCCTGTTCTGAACACGATATTTACGTTAAAAGTCCTCAGCAGTTTCGGCAGATCAAAGAAATTTTCTCTAAATGGTAATGCTAAGACGTTTTTAGTGGTATAAGGAGTCTTGTCTTTTACCTCGTAGAAGGTTTTCTTTGCCATTTTTAAAGATTTATCTATGCAGTTCTTTGGATATTTTAAACCAAACGCAATTTTATATATTCTACTAATTTCATCATCAATGAACTCTGGGCTACAAATTCGTAAGCATCTTAGGAACAAAGTAGAAAAAACGGGTCGTTTTACGTTAATGTGGTGAGCCGAATAATAATGTATATAGGAACAATTATATTAGTGGGTTTTCTGTAAATATTGTACTTAAACTTTTTTCCAGACCTATATATTAAAACATCTAAAAATGGGATCGATGAGTCTTTTTCTATTTCAACTGTAAAATTGATAGAGGGAGTTAAATTATTAAGCTTGGGTAAGAATTAGAACATCATCTGCATATCTAAACCACGGAACGTAATTTGGCAGAATCTTCCTTAATAATTTACTTTCAAAAAATTCCATATATAAGTTACTTAAAATGGGAGAGAAGGCTATATAGGGTAATGACGGCGAAGTACTCAGAAACTGTTTAAGTAATATTTCTTTACCCTTCAAAAGTTGCTTAATTTTCTTGTTAAATGCACTGTTCACTGTTTCAAGGGGATTGTTCCTTAATTTCATGTAAGTATCCGAGTCGTTCAAAAGATCATATATTTTTTCTAGGTAAACTTCTTAAATTTAGGTTTGCCAAGTGTCCTTTATTTCAAAGGACAGTTCTTTATTTCAGCGACTTGTACGACTTTCTAGACATATTTTATCTATGAATATAATAAAGAAATTGTAAAAAATATTGTACAAGTAAATTTTTATCATGATAAGCAATGGAATATACGGTAGCGTGCAAGTGTCCTTTATTCAAGATCTGTTGACTTGGCAACCCTAAAAGTCTTCTTTATTGAAGATCACTATGGCATTTGATGTATCGGCTTTGGTTATATGTAGAGTCTGATCTTTTCTTAAGGACTCATAAGAATCGAAAAACCTCCGTGGACAATTTGGAATAGAAGGTTTAGACATGGCACCATATACTAGACCTTTACAAATATTCACATCCTCTATAGGTAAATCACTATATTTTTCTAAGTTGCAGAAAGCCTTAGCTATTTCTACATAGTCCACATCCTTTTTAGCTGCTGAAAAATTTATTCCGTATCTAAGAGCCGTAACCGTATTTTTATTTAACACTTTATCTGATAGATTTATCACAAATCCGGGTTAGCATCCTTAGTCCAATCACTTCTTTCAATTAGAATTTGTAATTTAATATCCAGTTTTCTTTCCACGACACTACACTCTCGTCTAAGTTTGTTATAACAATAGTCCAGTAAACGCTGTTTCCATTCAGGTGGAATTGCCCTGTCAAAACTATATCTTCTCGCCCTGGTAATTTTAAAAGTTTCTTCGATTTCAATCTTAGTAATTTCTATATGTTTCTGTAACACTATTCTCTGGAATTCATCGAAGGGGCGATCTCTCAAATTCACTTAATTGCCTGTTTTAATTAAATACTATTTCTAATAACTGTTATAATAATTTTTGTTTTGTGTACATGTTAATTGTCTAATTTCATTTATACAGTTTTTATGTATTCAATAATTTAGTAGCCTTTAGATTAAGTTATCTATCGGGAAAAAATCTTTAGATTGTTTTATTGTTTTTAAATTGAGTTGCCTATTGGGGAATTTTTCGCTTGTGTATTTAATTCAGCTACTTGGTAAATTCTGTCTATTTCTTTCTTGTCCCTGAAGATGTGAATATATCACGGAAGCGCTCGGATTTCGTGTTTACTTTTCCTTTTCCCTGTGGTTGTTTGCTTATTAAAAAGATCACGTGTATTTTTGTGATTTTACTGATATATATATATATATATATATATATATATATGTGTGTGTGTGTGTGTAAGAATCATTTCTCTCAGTCCCGATTCCAATTGTATATATACAGAATAATAATTTATTCGGAATTAAGAATCAGGCAATTTCGCTTGTAAGAATCATTAACAATGAAATTTCCTGTCAGTGAGCGGGAAAAACTTACAGTATCTTTCTAAAAGCTCAGTAATCCCCGGCTCGGAATGTTATAGCAGGCTCCGCCCACTGCTGACCTGCTCGGTCTCAGTTTCTATTGAAAACTGTTGTGATAGGTCTGTGTACTGCAACCTGTGTTTTACTGCCAATATTAATTACAGTAACGTATACAGAACAGTATTAAATATGGGCCCAGATATTAAATAAACTCGTGTCTATGTACGATGATGAGGAAACTCTCTCAGCCAATGATATTGCTAAAGGAATAACAGTGCTGGATGCCATTCATTATCTAAATAATGCTTGGAACAAAATAAAGTCTTCTACAATTGTAAATTGTTTTGCAAAAGCTAAATTTACTGAAAAGGATCTTGTTAATGAAAGTGTCTCTGAACATAGTGTAGAATGTGTATTTTCTGAAGTGTAAACGAATGCGCAGATGAAAAAATTGTATGAGGTGGAGTTAAATGAACAACCATGCGCAAATGATTTAATTGAAGACGACGAATTGCTAGATGAATGTTTAGGGCTGCAGGATGATACCAACAGAAACGTGGATGACCGATTAGAAGAAATCGTCAAACCAAAAATGGCTGATGTTAGAAGAGCGCTCGCAATTTTAAGACTATGTTGAATGCTCCGATGAAACTTCAGAAACTGCAACATTTTCCAGCTGCATTATAAATACCAAGAATGTACTGAAAATATAGTCATAAAAAATCGAAAACAATTAACGCTAAATCACTGTTTATCGAAGACTGAGTAATTGTTTTAGTGGTAAGAAATTTATTTGTATGTGAAATATATTTTAATGCTCTTATAATAAGTATGTTCAGTTTAATTTTTCATAATAAATAACAATAAAAAGTTTTTATCATTTTGTGTACATATAAAGCATTTAAATAAAAAGTTGATAAATAAAAAATATGTTTTAGTACAGTATTTTATTAATAGGAAATAATAACGTGCCAATGATACTGAAACGGATGTAAGAATCAATTTATTCTGGTACAAACGTGATTCTTACAAGCGGCCTCGACTGTGTATATATATATATATATATGATACACACAGCCCGTGCATGGAACAAGGAACTCTTCTAGGAAAATTAAATCCACTATAGTCCGAATAAGTAATGGTAAATGACAAATACTATAGTTTTTTCTTTTTCATGATGCTAGCCCGACGTGGGCAACGGGTCACTCGCAAAGAGGTCCCAAAACTATAGCTTCCCTCACTAGCTATCTGCAAAGCTGATAGGATCCAGCTTTGGGACAGGATCTAGGGTTTAAAGCAGCCTAGCCCAGCTGCATTTAGAACCTCAATATAAGCAAAAGACTCGCTGTCTTCACGTCAGATTGAATACATCATAAAAACATCGTACATCATACATCATAAAAAACCTCAGGGAACCATTCTGAGTTCATTTCCATCATGAAACGGACATGTTATGTGCCTTGAAAAGTGGACGCTCAATTCTGCCAGTTGAGGTTTAAGTTTTGGTTTTTGGCTAAAAATATAATGGTTACACCTTTTTCTTTGATGTATTCAATCTGACGTGAAGGCAGCGAGTCTTTTGCTTATATTGAGGTTCTAAATGTAGCTGGGCTAGGCCGCTTTAAACCTAGATCCTGTCCCAAAGCTGGATCCTATCTGCTTTGCAGATAGCTGGTGAGGGAAGCTATATTTTTGGGACCTCTGCGAGTGATCCGTTGCCCACGTCGGGCTAGCATCATGAAAAAGAAAAAACTATAGCATTTGTCATTTACCATTACTTATTCGGACTATAGTGGATTTAATTGTCCTAGAAGAGTTCCTTCTTCCATGCACGGTCTGTGTGTATCATAAAAAACCTCAGGGAACCATTCTGAGTTCATTCCCATATTTATATATATATATATATATATATATATTATATATATATATATATATCGTAAAGAAACGACGCTTGTATAGGAGATATTCCGCGCAAGACGAGAGAGAGAGAACGGAACAAATGAAAAAATGAGGTAACCACCTGGGAATCGAACCCGGGATCTTCCGATTGCCGGTCAGACGCGATCCCGGGTTCGATTCCCAGGTGGTTACCTCATTTTTTCATTTGTTCCGTTCTCTCTCTCTCGTCTTGCGCGGAATATCTCCTATACAAGCGTCGTTTCTTTACGTTATTTATACTGCGTGTTCTTTGCAGTTGAAGGTATATATATATATATATATATATATATGATTTATATATATATACACAGCGTGTCCCAAAGAAATGTATACCCACTTTGTTCGATAATACCAGCTATGAGGATAATAAATATATTACTTTTTATATGTTTTTTAATAAAGAATTTTCTCCTAAATCTAAATATGTAATTATTTTTATTAAAAATTGAAGAACAAAAAAGTTACAGATGTTTAAATTATAATTATTATTTTCGAGACTTCATGTGCGATATTTTCTAATATTTTAACCGACTGTTTTGAGATACTTATGTTTAGTGTTGATATTGAAGCATAAATGTTGTAATTATTAGTTAATTCAAAAAATTTCCAAATTCCATGGTTAAATGACACTTTATCTAAGATGTTCGACGTCTTCCAGAACGTTGTTTTTGTAAGTTTTGCACAGTGCCGTCGGTTTCAAACTTATCTCGTATACGTGCAAAAATATTAGAAAATATCGCACATGAAGTCTCGAAAATAATAATTATAATTTAAACATCTGTAACGTTTTTGTTTTTCAATTTTTAATACAAATAATTACATATTTAGATTCAGGAGAAAATTCTTTATTAAAAAACATATAAAAAGTAATATATTTATTATCCTCATAGCTGGTATTATCGAACAAAGTGGGTATACATTTCTTTGGGACACGCTGTATATATATATATATATATATATATATATATATAAATATATATATATATATATATATATATATATATATATATATATATATATATATATATGTAAAAATGAAATGAATAATCAATATTCATTTTTACATAACCAAAATCGCTTAACGCGAGTTTGGATAATAATTTTACTTGTAGCTTCCTATTTTTGTTCGTGTCACAACCCTACGATCTACCATATCTATGGTTTAGTAGTATCCATTTTTCCATTTGTTATAGAAGTTATTATAATTAATTATGATTGTCTTGCATCTCACCCTCGACCCTAGATTATGCATACACATTGCATATAACAGGATTGGAACCCATAGTTGTGCTTCTTAGTCCTTGATACCCATTTTGTCTTTAATTCGTTTCTTTTAGGTCCTACCAAATAATGACTTACAGTTATACTGTACGTATGACATAATGTGAATAACTATGACGTCATAAAGTAACTTAATTCTCTTCACGTTTTCCATACCTTGAACACTGAATCACGTGTTTAGTATTTGGACATCTTCCGTATTGAATGTATGGTAAATTCTTTAATAATAAGAAACAGAAAAGAAAAACTTCATTCTCTATACATCATTATTTGTATTGTGCCCTACCTATTGTCTATTGATGCCTATCAACCTATCAGTCCATATTTTACGCGTGTCTATATTACGCACACAACATATTCTGTTACTTACATGTAAAATACGTCCACATGTATTTTTTTCTTTTTTTCTTTAAAGTGCGTTCACCCCTCACAAGATATTCATAAATGCTTGGGTAAGTAAGTGGTCGAATTCGCGAATCACAGCAAAATCGAACGCTTCTAAGATAAATATCTCTTCTCGCTCTTATCCAAATTTATAACATATAAAATAATATAACATATTATGTTGTATATAAATTATCTTGTCATGTCTCATGTACTTGTGTTGTACTAATAACCATATATAATAACCATATAATATAACCATATAATATAACCATATAATATAACCATATAATATAACCATATATTATAACCATATATTATAACCATATATTATAACCATATATAAATATATAAAAACACTGTAAGAATGGTAAACGACGTAATGTACTTTAATGAAACTGTAATTGAATGTAATGACTTTATATATAATGTAAGAATGTACTTTAATAGAACTGTAAGGGACAATCATAAGCGAATGGGAAGTAATCCATAATCGCAATCATAATTGTAATAAACCCAAACGAAAATGTACTCAGTCGTGTACTTCAATTGTACTTATGTACTACTATGAAATGATATCGCCTTCAGAAATGAAGATTCGGCAAAAAAAAATAAGATTAGTTTTTATTTTTATTTATTTTTTTTCTATTTTTATTTGGAATCTTTCAAACATCTGATCATGTTTAAAAGGGGGGAAACTTAACCTTCCACTGCCGTCCCCCAACATTTAGTCTTATATTATACATGTATTTGTAAAATGAACTTCACTTCATTACGGGACTCTGCTTTGGTCACTGCTACGAGACTCCCTTGTTAGCAGCTTCGCTGCGGGGAGGGGGCAGAGGCCCCTTGCCTCCTTAATTTTTAGATTCCGGCCTGAGCCATGGTCGAAAGAGGTCGAACCTCTACCCCTGTAAATTCAGAGCACTACCTGTACATTAAGAGAAGTAAACTACAAAAAGAGAAACTTTTTATTTTCCCCTTCGAGCCGAGCTCTCTTCAGAAGAACTTAGTCAGTAAAGTCGATAAGTTATAAAAGAAAAGCCGATAATTTTAGTACCAAGAGAAAGTATCAGAGTATTATAGAAAGAGAAGAATTAACAACTGTCGACCATAAAGCGAGAGAAAAGAATTAGAATGTTATAGAAGAAATATCCGTTGCTGCCTCCTAACCAGAACCCCCCGTCGATTCCGAACCGACTCAGGGCCATAGACGGAGGGGTTAACATATATATATATATATATATATATATATATATATATTTATATATATATATAATATATATATATATATATATATATATATATAATATTTAGTAGAAATCCAATGACAAGGAGAAATGTAAATGCCATGAAAAGTCTTCTTTATTGCGCAACGTTTCGAGCAATACGCTCATCTTCAGGCTGTTTAATAACAATGTGAAATTAAAATCAATATTGAATGAAAAACAAAACAGAAAATTTCTATAAATTTCTATAACCTATTCGTAAAGACAAATTTTAAAAGACTGAGAAAAGAGGGTTAAATTCTAAGTTTTACAGATTTACATATAAAAATTAAGAAGTTATTTTTAAATACATGTAGTAAATGTGAAATTAATACACTGGAAAAATTACCAATAGTACACTGGAACAATGGAGCTATCTACCTTACACAGCAGTATCCGAGGCCGACTAATTTGAGCAGAGGCAGAGGCAGAGGCAAGGAACGGGAAACACGAAGGGTGGCGAGGGAGATAGGGGAAGGAGGGATTATAAGGAATTGGGGAAGGAGGAGGGATCATAGCAAATTGAGAGGGACGGACGATGAGTCAACATTCAGACTAGGGGACAATGCTTTAATGAAAAGGGATTCTAAAATTCTTAGTGAGTTGGGACAAGTATTACAACCAAGAATTTTAAAATTGTCTAAAGTGACATCAATTTTGCATTTAATGCTATGTTCACGAATACTGGAGGCTTCCTTAGTTTTTAAAATTTTACCTGTTCGGCCACTTATTCCCATATGCGAATAAAATCTAGCCTGAGAGAGCGAAACAGTGCTGCCGATGTAATTCCCAAGGAGACACCTGGGGCAGGTAATAAAATATACAACACCGCTACGCAACGAGTCAGGGGTTCGATCCTTCGCTGAGAAAAAGCTACCTAAAGACGTTTTATTAATAAATATGATGCGGAAATCAGTATGATAAAAAAATTTCCTTAACAATTTTGTAAATTTAGCTTAAATTCCTTATTCAAGGGACCCATTTCAGGTACCAAGAAATATTTTATATCCTTCGGCACAGTAATACATGGAAGTTGAGGGCTATAAACATTATTTAAGAAGGATCTAATTAGTTTGTCTACATATTGAACAGGAAAACTATTATTAGTAAAGTATGATCTTAGATTATTAAATTCATCATTAAGTAAGGTAAAATTAGAGGTCAAATTATATCCTCTGAACAGGAGAGTTTTAATACAAGACATCTTATAGTTGAAATCAGTAAAACTAAAAAAAATTCATGCCCAAACCAGTGAAAGTGGGTTTCCTATAAACTGATGTAGTAATAGAAATCACCGTTTTTCGAAATTAAAGATCTAAGAAGGGGAGAGAGCCATTTTGCTCAGTTTCCATTGTATACGTTATATTGGGGTGCAAAGAATTTAGGAAGTTAAGAATTGTTGCGCTTGTACCGCATTATCAAAGACTGCTATCGAATCATCAACGAAGCGTCGATAGAAAATTGGCTTGAGATGAGTGGGAAGATTGTCTAAAAATTACACTTTCTAAATGAGTCATAAAAAAGTCAGCTGCTAACGGTCCGACTGGTGATCCCATCCCTACCCCATCAATTTGTGGTAAACCTTATTGTTGAAAGTGAAATAGCATTGTTTGAAGACCAATTCTAAAAGTTCCTTCAAATGAGACAATGAAAAACCATGAAATTATCAACTGAGCTAAAAACCCTATCTAAAATAATGGCAATAGTTTCAGATACAGGTACATTTGTGAAAAGTGACTTTACATCAAAACTGACAAAAAAAACTTTTTTGAAATCGAAGTTTTACCAGGAGTTCTTTTTGGAATTCAAACGAGTTATTTATAGTGTAAACATTTTTCGCAAAGGGGGACAGGAGACGAACAACAAATTTTGCCAATTGAAAGGTGGGTAAGTTATACGAAGCTAAAATAGGACGGAGAGGTGTTCCAGCTTTATGGATTTTAGGCAGGACAGTATAATTGAGCAAGATTAGCACCAGATGCGAACAACTGAGTGTTAAGTATCATTTTTTATTATCTTTAAGGACTTTAGGTCGTGACAGAAATCTATTAACCTGGTCTTCTAACCTTACAATGACTTTATTTACAGGTTCTAGAATTTGTTTGAATTTAGTAAGATCACTTAGGATTTCATTAGTTTTGTTTATGTAGTCCGATTTATTCAAAATAACCACTCCGTTACCCTTGTCGGTCTAGTCACAACAATCTCTGGTTCTTTGCCAAATTCTTAATACACTGCAAATCACTCTCCTAAATATGAAAGATTGAAATTTAAGATTTCTAAGTTTTAGAAAAAATTCTTGAGTTAAATATGAGAACTGACATTTGAAATTATTGAAATCCCCCACATGGGGAACATTTTTCAAGCCATTGAAAATTTTTTCAAAGTAAAGAAAAAACGAAGGCTTATATATTTGAAACAACGGAAGCTTAAATTGCAAACCAAGTGACAGTAAAAACTTTTCCCGAGGGGAGAGTGTGTAACTAGAAAGATTCGAAATTACCTTCTCTGAATTGAAAAAATTTGGTGAATTCATTCCCAAAGCCTTTAACTTACGTTCATGTGTTTCCAAGATGGTAGAGTGAAATTTTTCTAGTTCACGTTGTACAAGAGAAATTATTAATAAATAGTCCAACAACGACAAGGTATTTTTAAGAGTAGTTATATAATGCCCAAGAGACTTGTTATGCGAATCTGATATTTTGATTTTATAATTAATTTCATTATTTAATAAATATTCCAGGGACGATTGATAAAATTCAGAGTCATATAGATTATCACGGTAGAGTTTGAAGTAAACAAATTTCGGGAAAACCCTGCAAGTCCGACACATTTCAAGAAAATAACAGTCCAGTTTTGACTTGAGAAACTTTCGTGAAGTCTTCCAAACATGGCGATAAATATACTCGTTGCGTAGCGGTGTTGTATATTTATTTACCTGCCCCAGGTGTCTCCTTGGGAATTACATCGGCAGCACTGTTCGCTCTCTCAGGGCTAGATTTTATTCGCATATGGGAATAAGTGGCCGAACAGGTAAAATTTTAAAAACTAAGGAAGTCTCCAGTATTCGTGAACATAGCATTAAATGCAAAATTGATGTCACTTTAGACAATTTTAAAATTCTTGGTTGTAATACTTGTCCCAACCACTAAGAATTTTAGAATCCCTTTTCATTAAAGCATTGTCCCCTAGTCTGAATGTTGACTCATCGTCCGTCCCTCTCAATTTGCTATGATCCCTCCTCCTTCCCCAATTCCTTATAATCCCTCCTTCCCCTATCTCCCTCGCCACCCTTCGTGTTTCCCGTTCCTTGCCTCTGCCTCTGCCTCTGCTCAAATTAGTCGGCCTCGGATACTGCTGTGTAAGGTAGATAGCTCCATTGTTCCAGTGTACTATTGGTAATTTTTCCAGTGTATTAATTTCACATTTACTACATGTATTTAAAAATAACTTCTTAATTTTTATATGTAAATCTGTAAAACTTAGAATTTAACCCTCTTTTCTCAGTCTTTTAAAATTTGTCTTTACGAATAGGTTATAGAAATTTTCTGTTTTGTTTTTCATTCAATATTGATTTTAATTTCACATTGTTATTAAACAGCCTGAAGATGAGCGTATTGCTCGAAACGTTGCGCAATAAAGAAGACTTTTCATGGCATTTACATTTCTCCTTGCCATTGGATTTCTACTAAATATTAAATTGAAGCTCTGTAGAAGCAACCCGCATAATTATATTATTCAAGGTATGGACAAGATGGCCTCAGGGCTTATCGCCATGTTTGGAAGACTTCACGAAAGTTTCTCAAGTCAAAACTGGACTGTTATTTTCTTGAAATGTGTCGGACTTGCAGGGTTTTCCCGAAATTTGTTTACTTCAAACTCTACCGTGATAATCTATATGACTCTGAATTTTATCAATCGTCCCTGGAATATTTATTAAATAATGAAATTAATTATAAAATCAAAATATCAGATTCGCATAACAAGTCTCTTGGGCATTATATAACTACTCTTAAAAATACCTTGTCGTTGTTGGACTATTTATTAATAATTTCTCTTGTACAACGTGAACTAGAAAAATTTCACTCTACCATCTTGGAAACACATGAACGTAAGTTAAAGGCTTTGGGAATGAATTCACCAAATTTTTTCAATTCAGAGAAGGTAATTTCGAATCTTTCTAGTTACACACTCTCCCCTCGGAAAAGTTTTTACTGTCACTTGGTTTGCAATTTAAGCTTCCGTTGTTTCAAATATATAAGCCTTCGTTTTTTCTTTACTTTGAAAAATTTTTCAATGGCTTGAAAAATGTTCCCCATGTGGGGGATTTCAATAATTTCAAATGTCAGTTCTCATATTTAACTCAAGAATTTTTTCTAAAACTTAGAAATCTTAAATTTCAATCTTTCATATTTAGGAAGAGTGATTTGCAGTGTATTAAGAATTTGGCAAAGAACCAGGAGATTGTTGTGACTAGACCAGACAAGGGTACGGAGTGGTTATTTTGAATAAATCGGACTACATAAACAAACTAATGAAATCCTAAGTGATCTTACTAAATTCAAACAAATTCTAGAACCTGTAAATAAAGTCATTGTAAGGTTAGAAGACCAGGTTAATAGATTTCTGTCACGACTAAAGTCCTTAAAGATAATAAAAAATGATACTTACACTCAGTTGTTCGCATCTGGTGCTAATCTTGCTCAATTATACTGTCTGCCTAAAATCCATAAAGCTGGAACACCTCTCCGTCCTATTTTAGCTTCGTATAACTTACCCACCTTTCAATTGGCAAAATTTGTTGTTCGTCTCCTGTCCCCCTTTGCGAAAAATGTTTACACTATAAATAACTCGTTTGAATTCCAAAAAGAACTCCTGGGTAAAAACTTCGATTCAAAAAAGTTTTTTGTCAGTTTTGATGTAAAGTCACTTTTCACAAATGTACCTGTATCTGAAACTATTGCCATTATTTTAGATAGGGTTTTTTAGCTCAGTTGATAATTTTCATGGTTTTTCATTGTCTCATTTGAAGGAACTTTTAGAATTGGTCTTCAAACAATGCTATTTCACTTTCAACAATAAGGTTTACCAACAAATTGATGGGGTAGGGATGGGATCACCAGTCGGACCGTTAGCAGCTGACTTTTTTATGACTCATTTAGAAAGTGTAATTTTTAGACAATCTCCCACTCATCTCAAGCCAATTTTCTATCGACGCTTCGTTGATGATTCGATAGCAGTCTTTGATAATGCGGTACAAGCGCAACAATTCTTTAACTTCCTAAATTCTTTGCACCCCAATATAACGTATACAATGGAAACTGAGCAAAATGGCTCTCTCCCCTTCTTAGATCTTTTAATTTCGAAAAACGGTGATTCTATTACTACATCAGTTTATAGGAAACCCACTTTCACTGGTTTGGGCATGAATTTTTTTAGTTTTACTGATTTCAACTATAAGATGTCTTGTATTAAAACTCTCCTGTTCAGAGGATATAATTTGACCTCTAATTTTACCTTACTTAATGATGAATTTTAATCTAAGATCATACTTTACTAATAATAGTTTTCCTGTTCAATATGTAGACAAACTAATTAGATCCTTCTTAAATAATGTTTATAGCCCTCAACTTCCATGTATTACTGTGCCGAAGGATATAAAATATTTCTTGGTACCTGAAATGGGTCCCTTGAATAAGGAATTTAAGCTTAAATTTACAAAATTGTTAAGGAAATTTTTTTATCATACTGATTTCCGCATCATATTTATTAATAAAACGTCTTTAGGTAGCTTTTCTCAGCGAAGGATCGAACCCCTGACTCGTTGCGTAGCGGTGTTGTATATTTATTTACCTGCCCCAGGTGTCTCCTTGGGAATTACATCGGCAGCACTGTTCGCTCTCTCAGGGCTAGATTTTATTCGCATATGGGAATAAGTGGCCGAACAGGTAAAATTTTAAAAACTAAGGAAGCCTCCAGTATTCGTGAACATAGCATTAAATGCAAAATTGATGTCACTTTAGACAATTTTAAAATTCTTGGTTGTAATACTTGTCCCAACTCACTAAGAATTTTAGAATCCCTTTTCATTAAAGCATTGTCCCCTAGTCTGAATGTTGACTCATCGTCCGTCCCTCTCAATTTGCTATGATCCCTCCTCCTTCCCCAATTCCTTATAATCCCTCCTTCCCCTATCTCCCTCGCCACCCTTCGTGTTTCCCGTTCCTTGCCTCTGCCTCTGCCTCTGCTCAAATTAGTCGGCCTCGGATACTGCTGTGTAAGGTAGATAGCTCCATTGTTCCAGTGTACTATTGGTAATTTTTCCAGTGTATTAATTTCACATTTACTACATGTTTTAAAAATAACTTCTTAATTTTTATATGTAAATCTGTAAAACTTAGAATTTAACCCTCTTTTCTCAGTCTTTTAAATTTGTCTTTACGAATAGGTTATAGAAATTTTCTGTTTTGTTTTTCATTCAATATGATTTAATTTCACATTGTTATTAAACAGCCTGAAGATGAGCGTATTGCTCGAAACGTTGCGCAATAAAGAAGACTTTTCATGGCATTTACATTTCTCCTTGTCATTGATTTCTACTAAATATTAAATTGAAGCTCTGTAGAAGCAACCCGCATAATTATATATATTCAAGGTATGGACAAGATGGCCTCAGGGCTTATCGCCATGTTTGGAAGACTTCACGAAAGTTTCTCAAGTCAAAACTGGACTGTTATTTTCTTGAAATGTGTCGGACTTGCAGGGTTTTCCCGAAATTTGTTTACTTCAAACTCTACCGTGATAATCTATATGACTCTGAATTTTATCAATCGTCCCTGGAATATTTATTAAATAATGAAATTAATTATAAAATCAAAATATCAGATTCGCATAACAAGTCTCTTGGGCATTATATAACTACTCTTAAAAATACCTTGTCGTTGTTGGACTATTTATTAATAATTTCTCTTGTACAACGTGAACTAGAAAAAATTTCACTCTACCATCTTGGAAACATGAACGTAAGTTAAAGGCTTTGGGAATGAATTCACCAAATTTTTTCAATTCAGAGAAGGTAATTTCGAATCTTTCTAGTTACACACTCTCCCCTCGGGAAAAGTTTTTACTGTCACTTGGTTTGCAATTTAAGCTTCCGTTGTTTCAAATATATAAGCCTTCGTTTTTTCTTTACTTTGAAAAATTTTTCAATGGCTTGAAAAATGTTCCCCATGTGGGGGATTTCAATAATTTCAAATGTCAGTTCTCATATTTAACTCAAGAATTTTTTCTAAACTTAGAAATCTTAAATTTCAATCTTTCATATTTAGGAAGAGTGATTTGCAGTGTATTAAGAATTTGGCAAAGAACCAGGAGATTGTTGTGACTAGACCAGACAAGGGTAACGGAGTGGTTATTTGAATAAATCGGACTACATAAACAAAACTAATGAAATCCTAAGTGATCTTACTAAATTCAAACAAATTCTAGAACCTGTAAATAAAGTCATTGTAAGGTTAGAAGACCAGGTTAATAGATTTCTGTCACGACTAAAGTCCTTAAAGATAATAAAAAATGATACTTACACTCAGTTGTTCGCATCTGGTGCTAATCTTGCTCAATTATACTGTCTGCCTAAAATCCATAAAGCTGGAACACCTCTCCGTCCTATTTTAGCTTCGTATAACTTACCCACCTTTCAATTGGCAAAATTTGTTGTTCGTCTCCTGTCCCCTTTGCGAAAAATGTTTACACTATAATAACTCGTTTGAATTCCAAAAAGAACTCCTGGGTAAAAACTTCGATTCAAAAAGTTTTTTGTCAGTTTTGATGTAAAGTCACTTTTCACAAATGTACCTGTATCTGAAACTATTGCCATTATTTTAGATAGGGTTTTTAGCTCAGTTGATAATTTTCATGGTTTTTCATTGTCTCATTTGAAGGAACTTTTAGAATTGGTCTTCAAACAATGCTATTTCACTTTCAACAATAAGGTTTACCAACAAATTGATGGGGTAGGGATGGGATCACCAGTCGGACCGTTAGCAGCTGACTTTTTTTGACTCATTTAGAAAGTGTAATTTTTAGACAATCTCCCACTCATCTCAAGCCAATTTTCTATCGACGCTTCGTTGATGATTCGATAGCAGTCTTTGATAATGCGGTACAAGCGCAACAATTCTTTAACTTCCTAAATTCTTTGCACCCCAATATAACGTATACAATGGAAACTGAGCAAAATGGCTCTCTCCCCTTCTTAGATCTTTTAATTTCGAAAAACGGTGATTCTATTACTACATCAGTTTATAGGAAACCCCTTTCACTGGTTTGGGCATGAATTTTTTTAGTTTTACTGATTTCAACTATAAGATGTCTTGTATTAAAACTCTCCTGTTCAGAGGATATAATTTGACCTCTAATTTTACCTTACTTAATGATGAATTTAATAATCTAAGATCATACTTTACTAATAATAGTTTTCCTGTTCAATATGTAGACAAACTAATTAGATCCTTCTTAAATAATGTTTATAGCCCTCAACTTCCATGTATTACTGTGCCGAAGGATATAAAATATTTCTTGGTACCTGAAATGGGTCCCTTGAATAAGGAATTTAAGCTTAAATTTACAAAATTGTTAAGGAAATTTTTTTATCATACTGATTTCCGCATCATATTTATTAATAAAACGTCTTTAGGTAGCTTTTTCTCAGCGAAGGATCGAACCCCTGACTCGTTGCGTAGCGGTGTTGTATATTTATTTACCTGCCCCAGGTGTCTCCTTGGGAATTACATCGGCAGCACTGTTCGCTCTCTCAGGGCTAGATTTTATTCGCATATGGGAATAAGTGGCCGAACAGGTAAAATTTTAAAAACTAAGGAAGCCTCCAGTATTCGTGAACATAGCATTAAATGCAAAATTGATGTCACTTTAGACAATTTTAAAATTCTTGGTTGTAATACTTGTCCCAACTCACTAAGAATTTTAGAATCCCTTTTCATTAAAGCATTGTCCCCTAGTCTGAATGTTGACTCATCGTCCGTCCCTCTCAATTTGCTATGATCCCTCCTCCTTCCCCAATTCCTTATAATCCCTCCTTCCCCTATCTCCCTCGCCACCCTTCGTGTTTCCCGTTCCTTGCCTCTGCCTCTGCCTCTGCTCAAATTAGTCGGCCTCGGATACTGCTGTGTAAGGTAGATAGCTCCATTGTTCCAGTGTACTATTGGTAATTTTTCCAGTGTATTAATTTCACATTTACTACATGTATTAAAAATAACTTCTTAATTTTTATATGTAAATCTGTAAAACTTAGAATTTAACCCTCTTTTCTCAGTCTTTTAAAATTTGTCTTTACGAATAGGTTATAGAAATTTTCTGTTTTGTTTTTCATTCAATATGATTTTAATTTCACATTGTTATTAAACAGCCTGAAGATGAGCGTATTGCTCGAAACGTTGCGCAATAAAGAAGACTTTTCATGGCATTTACATTTCTCCTTGTCATTGGATTTCTACTAAATATTAAATTGAAGCTCTGTAGAAGCAACCCGCATAATTATATATATTCAAGGTATGGACAAGATGGCCTCAGGGCTTATCGCCATGTTTGGAAGACTTCACGAAAGTTTCTCAAGTCAAAACTGGACTGTTATTTTCTTGAAATGTGTCGGACTTGCAGGGTTTTCCCGAAATTTGTTTACTTCAAACTCTACCGTGATAATCTATATGACTCTGAATTTTATCAATCGTCCCTGGAATATTTATTAAATAATGAAATTAATTATAAAATCAAAATATCAGATTCGCATAACAAGTCTCTTGGGCATTATATAACTACTCTTAAAAATACCTTGTCGTTGTTGGACTATTTATTAATAATTTCTCTTGTACAACGTGAACTAGAAAAATTTCACTCTACCATCTTGGAAACCATGAACGTAAGTTAAAGGCTTTGGGAATGAATTCACCAAATTTTTTCAATTCAGAGAAGGTAATTTCGAATCTTTCTAGTTACACACTCTCCCCTCGGGAAAAGTTTTTACTGTCACTTGGTTTGCAATTTAAGCTTCCGTTGTTTCAAATATATAAGCCTTCGTTTTTTCTTACTTTGAAAAATTTTCAATGGCTTGAAAAATGTTCCCCATGTGGGGATTTCAATAATTTCAAATGTCAGTTCTCATATTTAACTCAAGAATTTTTTCTAAAACTTAGAAATCTTAATTTCAATCTTTCATATTTAGGAAGAGTGATTTGCAGTGTATTAAGAATTTGGCAAGAACCAGGAGATTGTTGTGACTAGACCAGACAAGGTAACGGAGTGGTTATTTTGAATAAATCGGACTACATAAACAAAACTAATGAAATCCTAAGTGATCTTACTAAATTCAAACAAATTCTAGAACCTGTAAATAAAGTCATTGTAAGGTTAGAAGACCAGGTTAATAGATTTCTGTCACGACTAAAGTCCTTAAAGATAATAAAAAATGATACTTACACTCAGTTGTTCGCATCTGGTGCTAATCTTGCTCAATTATACTGTCTGCCTAAAATCCATAAAGCTGGAACACCTCTCCGTCCTATTTTAGCTTCGTATAACTTACCCACCTTTCATTGGCAAAATTTGTTGTTCGTCTCCTGTCCCCCTTTGCGAAAAATGTTTACACTATAAATAACTCGTTTGAATTCCAAAAGAACTCCTGGGTAAAAACTTCGATTCAAAAAGTTTTTTGTCAGTTTTGATGTAAAGTCACTTTTCACAAATGTACCTGTATCTGAAACTATTGCCATTATTTTAGATAGGGTTTTTAGCTCAGTTGATAATTTTCATGGTTTTTCATTGTCTCATTTGAAGGAACTTTTAGAATTGGTCTTCAAACAATGCTATTTCACTTTCAACAATAAGGTTTACCAACAAATTGATGGGGTAGGGATGGGATCACCAGTCGGACCGTTAGCAGCTGACTTTTTTATGACTCATTTAGAAAGTGTAATTTTTAGACAATCTCCCACTCATCTCAAGCCAATTTTCTATCGACGCTTCGTTGATGATTCGATAGCAGTCTTTGATAATGCGGTACAAGCGCAACAATTCTTTAACTTCCTAAATTCTTTGCACCCCAATATAACGTATACAATGGAAACTGAGCAAAATGGCTCTCTCCCCTTCTTAGATCTTTAATTTCGAAAAACGGTGATTCTATTACTACATCAGTTTATAGGAAACCCCTTTCACTGGTTTGGGCATGAATTTTTTAGTTTTACTGATTTCAACTATAAGATGTCTTGTATTAAAACTCTCCTGTTCAGAGGATATAATTTGACCTCTAATTTTACCTTACTTATGATGAATTTAATAATCTAAGATCATACTTTACTAATAATAGTTTTCCTGTTCAATATGTAGACAAACTAATTAGATCCTTCTTAAATAATGTTTATAGCCCTCAACTTCCATGTATTACTGTGCCGAAGGATATAAAATATTTCTTGGTACCTGAAATGGGTCCCTTGAATAAGGAATTTAAGCTTAAATTTACAAAATTGTTAAGGAAATTTTTTTATCATACTGATTTCCGCATCATATTTATTAATAAAACGTCTTTAGGTAGCTTTTTCTCAGCGAAGGATCGAACCCCTGACTCGTTGCGTAGCGGTGTTGTATATTTATTTACCTGCCCCAGGTGTCTCCTTGGGAATTACATCGGCAGCACTGTTCGCTCTCTCAGGGCTAGATTTTATTCGCATATGGGAATAAGTGGCCGAACAGGTAAAATTTTAAAAACTAAGGAAGCCTCCAGTATTCGTGAACATAGCATTAAATGCAAAATTGATGTCACTTTAGACAATTTTAAATTCTTGGTTGTAATACTTGTCCAACTCACTAAGAATTTTAGAATCCCTTTTCATTAAAGCATTGTCCCCTAGTCTGAATGTTGACTCATCGTCCGTCCCTCTCAATTTGCTATGATCCCTCCTCCTTCCCCAATTCCTTATAATCCCTCCTTCCCCTATCTCCCTCGCCACCCTTCTGTTTCCGTTCCTTGCCTCTGCCTCTGCCTCTGCTCAAATTAGTCGGCCTCGGATACTGCTGTGTAAGGTAGATAGCTCCATTGTTCCAGTGTACTATTGGTAATTTTTCCAGTGTATTAATTTCACATTTACTACATGTATTTAAAAATAACTTCTTAATTTTTATATGTAAATCTGTAAAACTTAGAATTTAACCCCTTTTCTCAGTCTTTTAAAATTTGTCTTTACGAATAGGTTTAGAAATTTTCTGTTTGTTTTTCATTCAATATTGATTTTAATTTCACATTGTTATTAAACAGCCTGAAGATGAGCGTATTGCTCGA
>JAJOZX010002481.1:0-82500 GCA_023014485.1 Bathynomus jamesi
ATAGAAGAATTACGGCATTGGAAGAGTGGGCCCATGGTGTAATGGTATCGCGTCTGACCGGCAATCGGAAGATCCCGGTTCGATTCCTAGGTGGTTACCTCATTTTTTCATTTGTTTCGTTCTCTCTCTCTCGTCTTGCGCGGAATATCTCCTATACAAGCGTCGTTCTTTACGTTATTATACTACTGCGTGTTCTTTGCAGTTGAATGTATATAATGTTACGGCATGCGGGAGTGCCCCTTGGGGCATTGGTTTCTGCGAGTATGTAGAAGAATTACGGCATTTGAAGAGTGAGGCCCATGTGTAATGGTATCGCGTATGACCGGCAATCGGAAGATCCGGGTCGATTCCTAGGTGGTTACCTCATTTTTTCATTTGTTTCGTTAGTCTCTCTCTCGTCTTGCGCGGAATATCTCCTATACAAGCGTCGTTCTTTACGTTATTTATACTGCGTGTTCTTTGCAGTTGAATGTATATAATGTTACGGCATGCGGAAGGTGCCCCCTTGGGGCATTGGTTTCTTCGAGTATGTAGAAGAATTACGGCATTTGGAAGTGAGGCCCCATGGTGTAATGGTATCGCGTCTGACCGGCAATCGAAGATCCGGGTTCGATTCCTAGGTGGTTACCTCATTTTTTCATTTGTTTCGTTCTCTTTCTCTCGTCTTGCGCGGAAATCTCCTATACAAGCGTCGTTCTTTACGTTATTTTACTGCGTGTTCTTTGCAGTTGAATGTATATAATGTTACGGCATGCGGGAGTGCCCCCTTGGGCATTGGTTTCTGCGAGTATGTAGAAGAATTACGGCATTTGGAAGAGTGAGCCATGGTGTAATGGTATCGCGTCTGACCGGCAATCGGAAGATCCCGGGTTCGATTCCTAGTGGTTACCTCATTTTTTCATTTGTTTCGTTCTCTCTCTCTCGTCCTGCGCGGATATCTCCTATACAAGCGTCGTTCTTACGTTATTTATACTGCGTGTTCTTTGCAGTTGTGTATATAATGTTACGGCATGCGCGAGGTGCCCCCTTGGGGCATTGGTTTCTGCGAGTATGTAGAAGAATTACGGCATTGGAAGAGTGAGGCCCATGGGTAATGGTATCGCGTCTGACCGGCAATCGGAGATCCCGGGTTCGATTCCTAGGTGGTTACCTCATTTTTTCATTTGTTTCGTTCTCTCTCTCTCGTCTTGCGCGGAATATCTCCTATACAAGCGTCGTTCTTTACGTTTTTATACTGCGTGTTCTTTGCAGTTGAATGTATATAATTTACGGCATGCGGGAGTGCCCCCTTGGGGCATTGGTTTCTGCGAGTATGTAGAAGAATTACGGCATTTGGAAAGTGAGGCCCATGTGTAATGGTATCGCGTCTGACCGCAATCGGAAGATCCCGGGTTCGATTCCTAGGTGGTTACCTCATTTTTTCATTTGTTTCGTTCTCTCTCTCTCGTCTTGCGCGGAATATCTCCTATACAAGGCGTCGTTCTTTACGTTATTTATACTGCGTGTACTTTGCAGTTGAATGTCTATAATGTTACGGCATGCGGAGGTGCCCCCTTGGGGCATTGGTTTCTGCGAGTATGTAGAAGAATTACGGCATTTGGTAGAGTGAGGACCATGGTGTAATGGTATCGCGTCTGACCGGCAATCGGAAGATCCCGGGTTCGATTCCTAGGTGGTTACCTCATTTTTTCATTTGTTCGTTCTCTCCTCTCTCTCGTCTTGCGCGGAATATCTCCTATACAAGCGTCGTTCTTTACGTTATTTATACTGCGTGTTCTTTGCAGTTGAATGTATAATGTTACGGCATGCGGGAGGTGCCCCCTTGGGGCATTGGTTTCTGCGAGTATTTAGAAGAATTACGGCATTTGGAAGAGTGAGGCCCATGGTGTAATGGTATCGCGTCTGACCGGCAATCGGAAGATCCCGGGTTCGATTCCTAGGTGGTTACCTCATTTTTTCATTTGTTTAGTTCTCTCTCTCGTCTTGCGCGGAATATCTCCTATACAAGCGTCGTTCTTTACGTTATTTATACTGCGTGTTCTTTGCAGTTGAATGTATATAATGTTACGGCATGCGGAGGTGCCCCCTTGGGGCATTGGTTTCTGCGAGTATGTAGAAGAATTACGGCATTTGAAGAGTGAGGCCCATGGTGAATGGTATCGCGTCTGACCGCAATCGGAAGATCCCGGTTCGATTCCTAGGTGGTTACCTCATTTTTTCATTTGTTTCGTTCTCTCTCTCTCGTCTTGCGCGGAATATCTCCTATACAAGCGTCGTTCTTTACGTTATTTATACTGCGTGTTCTTTGCAGTTGAATGTATATAATGTTACGGCATGCGGGAGGTACCCCCTTGGGGCATTGGTTTCTGCGAGTATGTAGGAGAATTACGGCATTTGGAAGAGTAAGGCCTATGGTGTAATGGTATCGCGTCTGACCGGCAATCGGAAGATCCCGGGTTCGATTCCTAGGTGGTTACCTCATTTTTCATTTGTTTCGTTCTCTCTCTCTCGTCTTGCGCGGAATATCTCCTATACAAGCGTCGTTCTTTACGTTATTTATACTGCGTGTTCTTTGCAGTTGAATGTATATAATGTTACGGCATGCGGGAGGTGCCCCCTTGGGGCATTGGTTTCTGCGAGTATGCAGAAGAATTACGGCATTTGGAAGAGTGAGGCCCATGGTGTAATGGTATCGCGTCTGACCGGCAATCGGAAGATCCCGGGTTCGATTCCTAGGTGGTTACCTCATTTTTCATTTGTTTCGTTCTCTCTCTCTCGTCTTGCGCGGAATATTCTCCTATACAAGCGTCGTTCTTTACGTTATTTATACTGCGTGTTCTTTGCAGTTGAATGTATATAATGTTACGGCATGCGGGAGGTGCCCCTTGGGGCATTGGTTTCTGCGAGTATGTAGAAGAATTACGGCATTTGGAAGAGTGAGGCCCATGGTGTAATGGTAATCGCGTCTGACCGGCAATCGGAAGATCCCGGGTTCGATTCCTAGGTGGTTACCTCATTTTTTCATTTGTTTCGTTCTCTCTCTCTCGTCTTGCGCGGAATATCTCCTATACAAGCGTCGTTCTTTACGTTATTTAACTGCGTGTTCTTTGCAGTTGAATGTATATTGTTACGGCATGCGGGAGGTGCCCCCTTGGGGCATTGGTTTCTGCGAGTATGTAGAAGAATTACGGCATTTGGAAGAGTGAGGACCATGGTGTAATGGTATCGCGTCTGACCGGCAATCGGAAGATCCCGGGTTCGATTCCTAGGTGGTTACCTCATTTTTTCATTTGTTTCGTTCTCTCTCTCTCGTCTTGCGCGGAATATCTCCATACAAGCGTCGTTCTTTACGTTATTTATACTGCGTGTTCTTTGCAGTTGAATGTATATAATGTTACGGCATGCGGGAGGTGCCCCCTTGGGGCATTGGTTTCTGCGAGTATGTAGAAGAATTACGGCATTTGGAAGAGTGAGGCCCATGGTGTAATGGTATCGCGTCTGACCGGCAATCGGAAGATCCCGGGTTCGATTCCTAGGTGGTTACCTCATTTTTTCATTTGTTTCGTTCTCTCTCTCTCGTCTTGCGCGGAATATCTCCTATACAAGCGTCGTTCTTTACGTTATTTATACTGCGTGTACTTTGCAGTTGAATGTATATAATGTTACGGCATGCGGGAGGTGCCCCCTTGGGGCATTGGTTTCTGCGAGTATGTAGAAGAATTACGGCATTTGGAAGAGTGAGGACCATGGTGTAATGGTATCGCGTCTGACCGGCAATCGGAAGATCCCGGGTTCGATTCCTAGGTGGTTACCTCATTTTTTCATTTGTTTCGTTCTCTCCTCTCTCTCGTCTTGCGCGGAATATCTCCTATACAAGCGTCGTTCTTTACGTTATTTATACTGCGTGTTCTTTGCAGTTGAATGTATATAATGTTACGGCATGCGGGAGGTGCCCCCTTGGGGCATTGGTTTCTGCGAGTATGTAGTAGAATTACGGCATTTGGAAGAGTGAGGCCCATGGTGTAATGGTATCGCGTCTGACCGGCAATCGGAAGATCCCGGGTTCGATTCCTAGGTGGTTACCTCATTTTTTCATTTGTTTCGTTCTCTCTCTCTCGTCTTGCGCGGAATATCTCCTACACAAGCGTCGTTCTTTATGTTATTTATACTGCGTGTTCTTTGCAGTTGAATGTATATAATGTTACGGCATGCGGAGGTGCCCCTTGGGCATTGGTTTCTGCGAGTATGTAGAAGAATTACGGCATTTGGAAGAGTGATGCCCATGGTGTAATGGTATCGCGTCTGACCGACAATCGGAAGATCCCGGGTTCGATTCCTAGGTGGTTACCTCATTTTTTTCATTTGTTTCGTTCTCTCTCTCTCGTCTTGCGCGGAATATCTCCTATACAAGCGTCGTTCTTTACGTTATTTATACTGCGTGTTCTTTGCAGTTGAATGTATATAATGTTACTGCATGCGGGAGGTGCCCCCTTGGGGCATTGGTTTCTGCGAGTATGTAGAAGAATTACGGCATTTGGAAGAGTGAGGCCCATGGTGTAATTGTATCGCGTCTGACCGGCAATCGGAAGATCCCGGGTTCGATTCCTAGGTGGTTACCTCATTTTTTCATTTGTTTCGTTCTTTCTCTCTCTCTTGCGCGGAATATCTCCTATACAAGCGTCGTTCTTTACGTTATTTATACTGCGTGTTCTTTGCAGTTGAATGTATATAATGTTACGGCATGCGGGAGGTGCCCCCTTGGGGCATTGGTTTCTGCGAGTATGTAGAGAAGTACGGCATTTGGAAGAGTGAGGCCCATGGTGTAATGGTATCGCGTCTGACCGGCAAATCGGAAGATCCCGGGTTCGATTCCTAGGTGGTTACCTCATTTTTTCATTTGTTTCGTTCTCTCTCTCTCGTCTTGCGCGGAATATCTCCTATACAAGCGTCGTTCTTTATGTTATTTATACTGCGTGTTCTTTGCAGTTGAATGTATATAATGTTACGGCATGCGGGAGGTGCCCCTTGGGGCATTGGTTTCTGCGAGTATGTAGAAGAATTACGGCATTTGGAAGAGTGAGGCCCATGGTGTAATGGTATCGCGTCTGACCGGCAATCGGAAGATCCCGGGTTCGATTCCTAGGTGGTTACACATTTTTTCATTTGTTTCGTTCTCTCTCTCTCGTCTTGCGCGGAATATCTCCTATACAAGCGTCGTTCTTTACGTTATTTATACTGCGTGTTCTTTGCAGTTGAATGTATATAATGTTACGGCATGCGGGAGGTGCCCCCTTGGGGCATTGGTTTCTGCGAGTATGTAGAAGAATTACGGCGTTTGGAAGAGTGAGGCCCATGGTGTAATGGTATCGCGTCTGACCGGCAATCGGAAGATCCCAGGTTCGATTCCTAGGTGGTTACCTCAATTTTTCATTTGTTTCGTTCTCTCTCTCTCGTCTTTCGCGGAATATCTCCTATACAAGCGTCGTTCTTTACGTTATTTATACTGCGTGTTCTTTGCAGTTGAATGTATATAATGTTACGGCATGCGGGAGGTGCCCCCTTGGGGCATTGGTTTCTGCGAGTATGTAGAAGAATTACGGCATTTGGAAGAGTGAGGCCCATGGTGTAATGGTATCGCGTCTGACCGGCAATCGGAAGATCCCGGGTTCGATTCCTAGGTGGTTACCTCATTTTTTCATTTGTTTCGTTCTCTCTCTCTCGTCTTGCGCGGAATATCTCTTATGCAAGCTTCGTTCTTTACGTTATTTATACTGCGTGTTCTTTGCAGTTGAATGCATATAATGTTACGGCATGCGGGAGGTGCCCCCTTGGGGCATCGGTTTCTGCGAGTATGTAGAAGAATTACGGCATTTGGAAGAGTGAGGCCCATGGTAATGGTATCGCGTCTGACCGGCAATCGGAAGATCCCGGTTCGATTCCTAGGTGGTTACCTCATTTTTTTAATTGTTTCGTTCTCTCTCTCTCGTCTTGCGCGGAATATCTCCTATACAAGCGTCGTTCTTTACGTTATTTATACTGCGTGTTCTTTGCAGTTGAATGTATATAATGTTACGGCATGCCGGAGGTGCCCCTTGGGGCATTGGTTTCTGCGAGTATGTAGAAGAATTACGGCATTTGAAGAGTGAGGCCCATGGTGTAATGGTATCGCGTCTTACCGAATCGGAGATGATCCCGGGTTCGATTCCTAGTGGTTACCTCATTTTTTTCATTTGTTTCGTTCTCTCTCTCTCGTCTTGCGCGGAATATCTCCTATACAAGCGTCGTTCTTTACGTTATTTATAATGCGTGTTCTTTGCAGTTGAATGTATATAAATGTACGGCATGCGGGGGTGCCCCCTTGGGGCATTGGTTTCTGCGAGTATGTAGAAGAATTACGGCATTTGAAGAGTGAGGCCCATGGTGTAATGGTATCGCGTCTGACGGCAATCGGAAGATCCCGGGTTCGATTCCTAGGTGGTACCTATTTTTTCATTTGTTTCGTTCTCTCTCTCTCGTGTTGCGCGGAATATCTCCTATACAAGCGTCGTTCTTTACGTTAATTATACTGCGTGTTCTTTGCAGTTGAATGTATATAATGTTACGGCATGCGGGAGGTGCCCCCTTGGGCATTGGTTTCTGCGAGTATGTAGAAGAATTACGGCATTTGGAAGAGTGAGGCCCATGGTGTAATGTATCGCGTCTGACCGGCAATCGGAAGATCCCGGGTTCGATTCCTAGGTGGTACCTCATTTTTCATTTGTTTCGTCTCTCTCTCTCGTCTTGCGCGGAATATCTCCTATACAAGCGTCGTCTTTACGTTATTTATACTGCGTGTTCTCTCCAGTTGAATGTATATAATGTTACGGCATGCGGGGGCCCCCTTGGGGCATTGGTTTCTGCGAGTATGTAGAAGAATTCGGCATTTGGAAGAGTGAGGCCCATGGTGTAATGGTATCGCGTCTGACCGGCAATCGGAAGATCCCGGGTTCGATTCCTAGTTGGTTACCTCATTTTTTCATTTGTTTCGTTCTCTCTCTCTCGTCTTGCGCGGAATATCTCCTATACAAGCGTCGTTCTTTACGTTATTTATACTGCGTGTTCTTTGCAGTTGAATGTATATAATGTTACGGCATGCGGGAGGTGCCCCCTTGGGGCATTGGTTTCTGCGAGTATGTAGAAGAATTACGGCATTTGGAAGAGTGAGGCCCATGGTGTAATGGTATCGCGTCTGACCGGCAATCGGAAGATCCGGGTTCGATTCCTAGGTGGTTACCTCATTTTTTCATTTGTTTCGTTCTCTCTCTCTCGTCTTGCGCGGAATATCTCCTATACAAGCGTCGTTCTTTACGTTATTTATACTGCGTGTTCTTTGCAGTTGAATGTATATAATGTTACGGCATGCGGGAGGTGCCCCCTTGGGGCATTGGTTTCTGCGAGTATGTAGAAGAATTACGGCATTTGGAAGAGTGAGGCCATGGTGTAATGGTATCGCGTCTGACCGGCAATCGGAAGATCCCGGGTTCGATTCCTAGGTGGTTACCTTCATTTTTTCATTTGTTTCGTTCTCTCTCTCTCGTCTTGCGCGGAATATCTCCTATACAAGCGTCGTTCTTTACGTTATTTATACTGCGTGTTCTTTGCAGTTGAATGTATATAATGTTACGGCAATGCGGAAGGTGCCCCCTTGGGGCATTGGTTTCTGCGAGTATGTAGAAGAATTACGGCATTTGGAAGAGTGAGGCCCATGGTGTATGGTATCGCGTCTGACCGGCAATCGGAAGATCACGGGTTCGATTCCTAGGTGGTTACCTCATTTTTTCATTTGTTTCGTTCTCTCTCTCGTCTTGCGCGGAATATCTCCTACAAGCGTCGTTCTTTACGTTATTTATACTGCGTGTTCTTTGCAGTTGAATGTATATAATGTTACGCATGCGGAAGGTGCCCCCTTGGGGCATGGTTTCTGCGAGTAGTAGAAGAATTACGGCATTTGGAAGAGTGAGGCCCATGGTGTAATGGTATCGCGTCTGACCGGCAATCGGAAGATCCCGGGTTCGATTCCTAGGTGGTTACCTCATTTTTTCATTTGTTCGTTCTCTCTCTCTCGTCTTGCGCGGAATATCTCCTATACAAGCGTCGTTCTTTACGTATTTATACTGCGTGTTCTTTGCAGTTGAATGTATAAATGTTACGGCATGCGGGAGGTGCCCCCATTGGGCATGGTTTCTGCGAGTATGTAGAAGAATTACGGCAATTGGAAGAGTGAGGACCATGGTGTAATGGTATCGCGTCTGACCGGCAATCGGAAGATCCCGGGTTCGATTCCTAGGTGGTTACCTCATTTTTTCATTTGTTTCGTTCTCTCTCTCTCGTCTTGCGCGGAATATCTCCTATACAAGCGTCGTTCTTTACGTTATTATACTGCGTGTTCTTTGCAGTTGAATGTATATAATGTTACGGCATGCGGGAGGTGCCCCCTTGGGGCATTGGTTTCTGCGAGTATGTAGAAGAATTACGGCATTTGGAAGAGTGAGGCCTGGTGGTAGTGTATCGCGTCTGACCGGCAATCGGAAGATCCCGGGTTCGATTCCCGGTGGGTACCTCATTTTTTTCATTTGTTTCGTTCTTCTCTCTCGTCTTGCGCGGAATTCTCCTATACAAGCGTCGTTCTTTACGTTATTTATACTGCGTGTTCTTTGCAGTTGAATGTATATAATGTTACGGCATGCGGGAGGTGCCATCTTGGGGCATTGGTTTCTGCGAGTATGTAGAGAATTACGGCATTTGGAAGAGTGAGGGCCTGGTGTAATGGTATCGCGTGACCGGCAATCGGAAGATCCCGGGTTCGATTCCTAGGTGGTTACCTCATTTTTTCATTTGTTTCGTTCTCTCGCTCTCGTCTTGCGCGGAATCTCCTATACAAGCGTCGTTCTTTACGTTATTTATACTGCGTGTTTCTTTGCAGTTGAAATGTATATAATGTTACGGCATGCGGGAGGTGCCCCCTTGGGGCATTGGTTTCTGCGAGTATGTAGAGAATTACGGCATTTGGAGTGAGGCCTGGTGTAATGGTATCGCGTCTGACCGGCAATCGGAAGATCCCGGGTTCGATTCCCGGTGGTACCTCATTTTTTCATTTGTTTCGTTCTCTCTCTCTCGTCTTGCGCGGAATATCTCCTATACAAGCGTCGTTCTTTACGTTATATATATATATATATATATTTAGGGTGGAGCGAAAAATATGTTTTTTCTAGTATGAAGTTCTAATAGTGATTAGAAGTTGCATTTAGTGACGATATATACCTGCCAAAATATGAGTTCATTTGTTTAATATTTCAGCTGCCACCAGGGGCTAAATTTAACACAATTTTGGGTAAAAAGGAAAAAAATGCTTCTATTTTAGGTTTATCAAACTATTATAAAATGTTATCTTAGAATTTTCTAATAGTTTGATTAAGATTCCTAAATGATAAGAATTCGTTTTGTAAAAATGCTTTTCATATGCTTAATATCTTCAGCTGCCACAAGAGGGTGAAGTTAACTTAAAATGACAATTAAGTATGATTCTTTATTACTTGAAAAAGGGAACAGTAATAAATTAGGATGTCTCTCCTCCTTTATACTGGCTTGAGACAGTTAAGAAACGTTATTTCGTGCCTTAGCGGAGTTACCACCCTTTCCCCAACCAACCTCCCTCTAGAAAGGGTCTTGCTGAAGACTATTTAGAATTTGCTTTTGTGTCAAATTTTGGCTGTTTTTTCCTTGATTCTAATGTAGCACGAATCCAACCGTCTCTGTTTGTAGGTCCGCAGACTGATCCAGCAGCGTCTGTAACGAGCTTGACGCATCTCTCTACGGCTTGTGTATGACATGGAAACTGAAATAATTCTGAATGAAGAGTAGTACCATGTTTGATGCATGAGTCAATATCATCAAGAGAAACTCCTTTGGTTATCGGTGGTTCTGCTATCTGAAAATCTTGCCACATAATGAGATCTGTATAGTCTTTGGCATAAAAATTTATTTCTGGCACCTTAAAATACCTGATAACATCTGTTTCTTGAATGCATGCCCTTGCTTTTATGTACGCCTAAATCCCAACTGACGCACATGTCCCTTTCATCAGCTATCATTGCAATGAGAATGTTTTCTTGATTTGCGTAATATGCATTTCGCTGAATGACTGAGTCATGTACTCTCCTAAGCTCTTCACGGAGATACCGGCTTCTTGCAATCATATGCCACATATGTTTAGCACCATATTGGCATAATGGTTTACGCTTTATCTGAAACCACATTGGTGCGTATACCCTAACAATGAAAGTAGCTAATTCTTGTAAATTGCCTGAAGGATTCTCTGTGCTTGCATATAACCGCAGAGTCCTGTTTGCTGTGGTGAGCCACGTTGAATGTGATATATTGCCTGGACTCTTATGACTAAGACTCTTTGAGAATGTTCCACTTGATATAGCCTTGTGAATTTCAAGAAGGTATTTCTGGTCAGTACTTATGTCATCTACATCACTTCACACATGTCCTCTTGAATTTCAATGGGTTTGAAGTTAACTATGGGAAGCTTTTCACAGCTGAAAGTGCTCGGCCAATTTCTCCTGAAAATGCTCTTGGTCCAGTAGTGGTACCATCCAAGTGATGAAACAGATGGCGCAATGGAAGTTCATTAAGGTGTAAAAGGCATATCAGCCACTGCAATGGCTTATTAAAGGCTTCTTCCAGTAATCTTATTGTGCCTCCAATACTACCAGTGTTAACCACTGTCGAATCACAGCCAACTGCAACGATGTTCCCTATATCAACATTCCTTTCTTTCAAGCAATTCACTAGCGCTGTGCAAATGTATTTAGCTTTGCCACTGGAAGGTGTCACATGTGCAAAGTACAGAGAGTGTGGTTCAGATATTATGCTGATATGCTCTTCGCGTTTGGTTCTTTGGTGTTAGAGCCATCACTCTCCTGGACTTGAATCATTGTTTTATCCTTTCTGCCATCAAGTATAATCCCCGCATGGTTTTTGGCTCTCCTATCTGTTGTAGTTCCTTTCTCTGTTTTTGTCTTTCACGTCTTAGCTTACTTCTGTCTATAATATTCCCTTTGTCTTCGGGAGTAACAATTTTAAGATCTGCCAATACTGCAGAAGCAATAGCAGCCCAGCTCTGTCCGACATTTTAAATCTATCACAAGTAATTGCTAATGAAGGCAGTGGCTCACGCATCTGTTGTTCTGATATTACATATTGAGTCGAGGTTGTATCTTCCTCATTATCTTCAGATATCTCTTCTAGTTGTTGAAGTTCACTTGTCTCTGTTTCGATTTGTAAGTTGGACGTATTGGTTATAGCAGCACTAGTTGTTTGTGAGGATTCCAGACGTGCTTTTTCCATTTCCTTTCGATGTTCTCTTGCTTGTAATCGTCTTGTGTGTGCTATGTCAATGCTTCCTATCACCATTATTCTGCGTGTTCGTTGGTCATTTAAAAAATCCTGCTCTTTTGGAGGGACTTTCTTATTCTTTTCACATGAGCATCTCATAAACTCCTTACATTTGCAGGTGCAGATGTCAAACAAAGTGCATTTTGAAGAGTTTTCAAATTCTTCAAGCTGATTTTTGTACTTAGGCTGATCCTTGCGTGACTTGTATGGCTTTAATAAGGACCTGTATTTATCGTGGTACACTCGCATCATCTGTAAAACGCGTGTATGTGAAACTATTGGCAAAGAGGCCTTCTTCCAAATATTTTCTACCTTTTTAGAAACTGCCTCTGCTATTTCAGAAAATGAAGGCTCCTTGTTATTCATCTGCTCCTTCACTAAATGTTTTGTGAACAGGTAATCTTTCATAATGCAGTTATAAGTTGGTAGTTGCATATCACTCATCTCACAACGTACTTCAAATATGGCACACTTCATATGTTCTCTAGTGAAATGTTTATATTTAGTATTTGATGCCATAATATTTTTAAGAAAAATTCACAATCACAAAATATCCTGTAACATCAAAACATTATATAATTAATATATATAATATATTTTATAAGTATATATAATATATTATATAAATATATAATATATTATATAAATAAACTAAAATTATATAATACATTATAACAAGCATTTATAATAAAATCAATATTATCTCTATATAAATCACTTTAAATAAAGTTTTATAGTATTCCGATCATATTAAAAAACTCTCCGATCAACTGAGCGACTAGGCCTACTACCTAAGAAGACAAGTGTTAACACACTGTTCTAATGACTCACAGAAAGAAATTCCTTCACACCAAAACCCTCCCCCACAACCCTCCCCAAACCCTCCCCCACAACATTCAGTGTAGTCTCAACATGACTCAGTTACTCTAAATTGTGTTAACTTCAGCTCTCTTGTGGCAGGTGAAGATATTAAGCATATGAAAAGGCATTTTTACAAAACGAATTCCTATCATTTAAGAATCTTAATCAAACTAGATAATTCTAAGATAAACATTTTATAATAGTTTGACAAACCTAAAATAGAAGCATTTTTTTTTACACAAAATTGTGTTAACTTTAGCCCCCTGGTGGCAGCTGAAAATTTTAAACAAATGAACTCATATTTTGGTAGGCATATTTCGCCCACTAAATGCAACTTTTAATCTCTATTAGAACTTCATACTAGAAAAAAGTATTTTTCGCTCCATCTAATATATATATATATATATATATATATATATATACATTTTCAACTGCAAAGAACACGCAGTATAATTAACGTAAAGAACGACGCTTGTATAGAAGGCATTCCGCGCAAGATGAGGAGGGAGAACGAACAAATGAAAAATGAGGGAACCACCCGGGAATCGAACCCGGGATCTTCCGATTGCCGGTCAGATATGATAACCATTACACCATGGGCCTCACTCGATCAGAAATCGTAATTCTCCTACATACGCGCAGAAACCAATGCCCCGAGGGGGGCACCTCCCGCATGCCGCACATATATACATTTTCAACTGCAAAGAACACGCAGTATAATTAACGTAAAGAACGACGCTTGTATAGAAGACATTCCGCGCAAGATGAGGAGGGAGAACGAACAAACTGCAGTTAAAAATGTATATATGTGCGGCATGCGGGAGGTGCCCCCTCGGGGCATTGGTTTCTGCGCGTATGTAGGAGAATTACGACTTCTGATCGAGTGAGGCCCATGGTGTAATGGTTATCATATCTGACCGGCAATCGGAAGATCCTGGGTTCGATTCCCGGGTGGTTACCTCATTTTTTCATTTGTTCGTTCTCCCTCCTCATCTTGCGCGGAATGTCTTCTATGCAAGCGTCGTTCTTTACGATATATATATAATATATATATGACACCTTTGCGTGTGTGTGTGTGTGTGTGTGTGTGTGTGTGTGTACGCTTCCAGCCAAAACTGGATCCACCATCAGATCCACTCAGATTTGATTAAAGTCATAGTTCTGGCAAAAGCTTCTGTTTCCCAAATATATGGCTTTATTCTCAATGCATCTTTTTTCATCAATTTAAATGAATTCTTTGTGTAAGTTTAATTTGACTGCGAACTATCTATTTATCTCTCTATCTGTCAGTTAAATGCTGGCTGCATTTTCGCTACATTTGATTTAATTTACGTTTTCTAGATTTCAAATCTGGAAGCATTGGCGTAGTCAACTGTATGTTCATTATTCATAGTGATTCACTGGCCTACATTGTCAGTGCTCCAGACAACTATCTCTTAACCTTCTATGAACCATTTGTATAATGTTTGTACTTGTTGAGTCTGAAATAAAGTGTTTGTTGATGTTGTTTTCAAAATTAGAATAAATCTAATGGAATTACAACCAGCAATTAACTATGGCAGGAGTTCCCGACCTTTTTCGTCGATGTACCACAGTTTGTCGTCATGCTGTTCTAAGTACCGGCATTGAGGAATCTCTATACGGAGGGGACTGTGGTGTTCAGTCTTAAATTTTCAGCCTTATCTGTGAATGATATACAGTATTTATTCTAATGTTAGTCATCAACATTTATACGGAGACTAAAGTAAAACGTGCAGTGCAGAGGAGGGTTTGTCCTCGCGTCGCAAGACAACGTCTTGAGCATGTCTCTTACTATTATATTATCCAGAAAACCATTTCCTTTCAAGGTTAGCTTTTGAGCGAAACTCACTTTATGTTGCGCTTTCATCAGAAAATGCAAAAGGAACCCTTCACTTAATTGTATCATCATTTCTACTCAATCAAAATATTTATTTTGGCCTTGCATGTTATTGTCAAATAATTTCAAAACTATCCGAACAGCAAATTGGTTAGCATGAAAACCATTACTCGGAAAAGTTGCTGGTTTTTCATGTCCAACTTTCATTATCATGGGAATAATTATCAATTAACGAATTACAAGTTTATAACCTTGCATACTACCCAAAAAAGCTCCGCATATCCTCCATGATAGGCCTACCACATGTTGGGAATCGCTGACTTAAGTTTCCTATGCAAACACTCCCTAATTTACTGTACATGATTGAACCTCCACACTGTCAGTGAATTTTAATCAGAATTCAAGATAAATGATAAGTAAAAAGTAAATAATGAATATTAGTACTAATCAATTCACAAATAATAAAATAATACTGATCTAAAAATTAATATTAAAAATTTTCCTTGTTTAACTAATTTAAGCATAACTAGGTACAACTAAGAAGTTTTAAACTTAGTTTCTGCATGGAATTCATAGGCCTCGTAAACTTTATATACTGCTAAATATATGATTGTTTTTGTAAGTTGTAATACAGAAATAAAAGTAGCTAGGCCTTTATTCATAAGGTTGAAAATCTGCAGTTCACTTTGATCTTATAAATGAAAATAATACTACCACAACATATATAGTTAATTAGACAATGATTTGAAAGAGTAAATTTTCGGAGCAGGATCCAAAGGTTTTGTTCAGGCTCCTGATAACCTTGTTCTAGCTCCATTAACTCCAGCTCCCGCTCTGCACCAGCTCCGGATAGTGCTGCTCCAACTCCTATCTAGCTCCATTTATTTTTGAGATTTACAGCTCCAGCTCCGCTCCTTTCCACACTGAAAAACCCACCTCCCGGTACACCCTAAGTAATTCCTCTTCGCGACCCACAGTAACGTATGACGAACAAATTTTGAAATATTTTTCGGTAAGTCACGCAATAATCTCATTTCTGCCAGTGCCCGTTGAAACAGTGGGTAACACTGTTTCCTAATAAGCGAGGTAGAGAAAGCCCGAGGAGAGGGAGGGACATGGGGGACAAAATCTCCGGGGCCCGAGCCTCTGGGGACCCCGGACCGTGAAAAAAAATACATTACAAAATAACTTTTGGTATAACTAACGTTTAAATTTGGCTGAACAGATAGCAGCACCAGCAACTAGAACATGTTTCCAATAGCACTGCACTGGCTGTACAGTCAGTCAGTTGCTCGGCTGCTGTTATGATAACTGTTGGTTTGCAGTGGTTCAATTCTTCATTGTTTTAAGGTGAAGTTAGCATTATGGAGTACAAATATAAGTCTGGAGCAGAGAAAAGAAAAAAAAGCGAGAAAAAGATGAAAAAGCAAAAAAAGGTCAGACTTGCAAGAGACCTAAACTTTGATGATATAAGTGAAACATTTGCTTACAGAAAAGCCCGCAAAGCATCGTTAAATGAGTTGTAGCCCTGGGTAGAGATATTGAGGTCGGAGGTTCGACTCCTGATGGTACTGGAATAATAATTTTGGAGTTAGTGCAATGGGCCGCATGAGTCTGGTTTGTGCGTTGTGCCAATTTCTGGCTCTCCGCACTGATTATTATTTCCTTTTGGTTCACTGACTTCAGAACGACTTGTCTTTATAAGTCAAATGTGATTCATTTGAAAATTGTACATAAAATATTTAAACATATATTTAAATAATGTAATAACTGATTAAATATTACTTTAGGCTAAATAAATATTTAATTAAAAAAGAATGTTTATATTAACAAACAAAATACGAGCTTCAAAGTCTTTGAAATTCAAAGCATTTACATGAAAGAAAAAGAAAAGAAAAGAAACGCAGAAATCATAACTACATTTTGAATACTCGTTTCTGTTCTTTGAACTTTATTTTCCTTTCCTGAATCCGGGCAGCTCCTAGGCACGCGCGCGCGCGCGCGCGCACACAAACACACACACACACACACACACGAGCACGTAACGTGAATTTCTTCAAAAAAGTTTGTAGCGCTTAAGAAAGTACTTAAATTATAGTCTCTTCGTTATTATTTCTTCCAGTCTAACCCTCACCCCTAAATGAACATGATCCATTCGTTCGCTGCTCCGCTTGTGGGTAGGTGTTGACGACAAGCACGGCAATATGGATGGTAGAGTAGCACTTAAGGCACGACAATTAATTAGTCTTCGTATTATTTTACTCCCACTTCCTTCACTTGAGGAACTAACAGTGTATCGTTTTTACCTTTAAAACGCAAATATAAATTTAGTTTTATTAAGAAACACCGTTGTTGTTTTTATACTTTTAATCTTACGTTCTTACGCGACGTATATTAAATTACACTCACATTATACAGTTAATAAAGCGGAATAAGTTTTGATCGGAGTTCAAATAGGCCTTAAGAAATAAAGAATATGGCCTAGGGCGGGACAAGAATAAGCCAAGGGCAATTAAACTTTGTGTCAAAGATTGTAAATTTCAGTTTGAAAATAAGTTTTATACTGTCATTTGGATTGGCTATGGGAAATCCCCTTTCACCTGTACTAGCTAATTTATATATGGAATTTTTTGAAAGTAGAATTTTGCCTACGATTGTTAATTTTAACCTGGTTTGGTACAGGTATATAGATGATATTTTATGCCTTTGGCCTAATAATTTGGATGTTCACTTATTTCTTGGTAGGCTCAACAATTTAGTCCCATCTATTAAGTTTACAGTTGAAAAAGAAAATGATGGAAGCCTATCTTTTCTTGATCTAAAAATTTGGAGATGCTCTAATCAGTTCAAATATGAAGTCTACCGTAAGCCTACTAATAATAACTCTTATGTGCATTTTTATTCTGACCATCATCCTTCGATTAAATCCTCTATTTTTTCTGCTATGTTTCTTCGAGCATTGAGAGTTGTCAGTCCTGAATTTTTAGATTCCGAGTTATGCAATATCATGAATATTGGTATTAAATTATGTTATCCTATTTCATTTTTATATAACTGTCTTAAGAAAGCCAAGAATAGGTATTATAATAATGTAATTGTAAAGGAATTTCAGCGTAAAAATATCCTTAACCTACCTTACCATGTTAATTTTCAATACCTTCCAACTTTACTTAAAGCAATTGGCATTAATGTAATCTTTAAATATAATAATACTGTTAAATCACGCCTAATAAAGAATAGCCCTGATAATGTTGTTGGTTGTGTGTATTCGATTGGATGTACACAATGTAACTCAGTATATATATAGGCCAAACCGGTAAAACGTTAGATATTAGGGTAAAACAGGATAAATATGCTTGTAGAACAGCTAATAATTCCAATGCTTTATTTAACTATAGGTATAGATGTAACCATAGCATCAAGTGGGATAGTTCTAAAGCGCTTGTTAAAAACAGAGATATAATAGAAAGAAATATTCTAGAATGTGCATTTATTCATTTTAAAAACAATTTCAATAACAGTGCGGGAATGTATAAAATTGCCAATATCATGTTAAAATTTCTTTTGCCTCTCATTAACCCTTGTTAAATATGTGCCAATTGTTTTGTTTTTCCTGTACGTTGTATATATCTATGGGCATCTCGCCTTTTATCTTTATTCCCTGACGAGGTGTAGCTCTGAATGCACGAAAGTCCTTGGAATCGTTTTTCTTTTTCCTTGTGGGTTTGCAGCATTCATTCATTTCATATATATATATATATATATATTTATATATATATATATATATATATATATAATATATATATATATATATAATATATATATGCAGTATATATGTTGTTATATTTTATTGTTTTATATTGTTTTCTTTTTACCAATTACAAATTTAAAATAGTGTTATCCACAAGATAATGAAAATTTATTAAAGTTTTGCTTTAATTATATATATATATATATATATATATATATATATATATATACACAGGGTGGGCGGAAAGTAGCTCCCTATTTTGGATTGGTAAAAAATACGTATATTATCCATTTATTTCAGAAAAAATAATATGAAAAGGTAGGCATACATGGTAGGTTTTCTGTAAAATTCAATGTGGGCTCCAACTCTTTCCACCAGCTTCTGGAGCCGCCCAGGAATGGCGTCCACTGACTTTAGCAGGAACTCCGGCGGGATGGAGGACATGACTTCCCGAATTCGGTCCTCCAGTTCTTCCAATGTCCTCGGTTTGGTGCGGTAGACTTCTTCCTTTACCCACCCCCACTACTGGGCAGGAGAGGATCCCATGGTTACCGCTGAAAAACGGCAGAATCGGTTCAGTGTAACGGTGTGGTGTGGTATGACCTCAGATCAGGTTGTGGGCCCGTTCCTTCTGCGCAACACCATGAATGCTGAGCGGTACCTTGCTATGTTGCGAAACGAGGTCTGGCCGGTTGTCAGCACATGGGAGAACATCGACGATCTGATATTTATGCAAGATGGCGCCCCTCCGCACTTCGCTCTTGTTGTCCGTGAGTGGCTGGATGCCCACTTCCCTGGGCGTTGGATGGGTCGTCGTGGTCCACATCAATGGCCAGCCAGGAGCCCCGACTTGACACCGTGCGACTTCTTTCTTTGGGGGTGGGTAAAGGAAGAAGTCTACCGCACCAAACCGAGGACATTGGAAGAACTGGAGGACCGAATTCGGGAAGTCATGTCCTCCATCCCGCCGGAGTTCCTGCTAAAGTCAGTGGACGCCATTCCTGGGCGGCTCCAGAAGCTGGTGGAAAGAGTTGGAGCCCACATTGAATTTTACAGAAAACCTACCATGTATGCCTACCTTTTCATATTATTTCTTCTGAAATAAATTGATAATATACGTATTTTTTTACCAATCCAAAATAGGGAGCTACTTTCCGCCCACCCTGTACTACATATATATATATATATGAAAATTAATTCACGAAAGCAACACCTGAAAAATATTTATGATGAATAAAACCACGAAGGAAAGGAAACACAGAGTGGTGCTCAAGCGCTTTCGTCTAATGACATTCTCAGGAACACTGAAGTAAGTAGTGTTCAAGACTATATATTAGGAGGGGTCGAAATTTTGTATTCTTATTCTACACACTGCTCGGAGTTTCCTTGGGCCCCTAAACAACATACTGTAATTACACCGCTATGTCCCCCCCTACCCGTTGCATATGCCCCCCCCCCTTTTTTAAATTGAAATGAAATTGAAACCAATTCTTTGAATAAAAAACCTGATAAATGACAAAGATTAAAGTAAATAATGATATAAGTAAAGTTAAAGTATTTTATATATATATATATATATATATATATATATATATATATATATATATATGTATAATAAGAAATCTTTCTCCGTATATTACTTAAAGAATCAACTGAAGCACATTAAAATCAAAATATTCACCTTAAGAAATTTAAAATCGTAAATTACTGACACCACTGGCCTTTCCATTGGAACACAGGTAGCTTTTTCTCGACTCCAGTACATTCAAAATAAATTTATGTCTGTTTTCGTAACCAATTTTATCTTGTGATGCTTCTGTTAACATATTTACAGCATGTTCTACTCCCTGGCTGTGACAGGGAAAAGGAATATGCTGAAGTGGTTCATTTCGAACTTTAAGAAGATCGTCATTTGTCAAATTCTGTTAAATAGGTGGAGGGGTGATGGTTTCGTTGTCCCAGTCGATCATGTTAGGATAATCGTCTGCTTCAAAGTTCAGTGTTTTTGGCAGCTCAAAATTTCTCGCATTGGTGCTCCTAGTTCTTGCTCGAATGATGTGCTGAAGAGCCAGCTCTCTGACCTCTCTTCTTGTGTGTTATCATTGGGAATAAGATATTCTCTGGGTGGGCAAAATAGGCGTTATTTCTGAGGACACGCTCCATAATCACCCGATGCTTTTTATCTAAGCCTTTAAGCAAGTGCATGATATACCAAAAATTAGATTCTCCTTCATTTGCCTTTGGATGAGACTTTATCCAAAACCAGCCTGGAGCGTAAACCAGCATTATAATTTTTACTAGGTCTTGGATGGTTTTGTTTGGATTCCGTGTAGAGACATATAAGCGCAGGATCCTGTTTGCTCGTGTTAGCCATCTTGCATGATGGAGGGCACCTGGGAATCTGGTGGCTAACGCTTGTGAGATGCGTCCAAATTGTATGCTAATGCACATTTCATACATATATTTTTGGTCACTGCTGAAACTTTCAACAATCTCTGCCGAAACTTCTTTAATGTTGCCCTCTACAGGGGTATAATCAACTATATCCAGTTAGCAGCTGACAAGGAAGCTTCTAACAGTGGCTGCATCCTCCAGCGCGGGACACGTCAACGCGAAGAAGAGGCGACGTCAAACCAAAACATCAACGCGCTGGTGGCCAAACTTCCTCAAATCTCCGTGCAGCGGGGTGTCTACGGTTGGCCAGACTGGCAGTCGACGGCCTGTTGCGTGGCACGGTCAGAGTGCCGATCGGCTCCCTGAACAATTGCGTGCTCCCCGAACTACTCTTACTCTCTGGCGACATTAAGGCTAATCCAGGCCCCACTACAACTTACACATGTCACCATACACAAAGACATAGACACAATAGCACCATGAGACATATACAGAAGTATAATATTAACATATTACAGTACAACGTAGATGGCCTCACAAACAAAATCATGCAGCTTAGGGAATTCGTACACAAACAAAACATTCACATAGCACTTATACAAGAAACAAAACTAAAACGTACACACAAAACACCCACCATCCCTGACTTCACGGCGATTCGTCATGATCGTACTGGGGGTAACGGGGGTGGACTCATCACTTACATACGTAAAAGCATTAGCTACACTGATGCTACCCAAAACATTACAAACACAATACAAGCAGATAACACGATAGAAATACAGGCAGTTAACATTAAGACACGCGCAAAACACAACACCACACTAATCAACATTTACGTCCCACCAGATAGTTCACCTCAGGTGCCAGCCAATTACAATGCACAGTTACACAATCTGGCCTCTCTCACTAATGTCATCTTAGGAGGAGACTTCAACGCCAAAGACACTAGTTGGTACCTGCACAATCAAAACAACACCAGAGGTGCCAACATAGTCACACAACTAAACAGCCTCTTCATTCTTAACAATACAGAAGAACATACACACATACCACATCAAGCAGGATACTCAAACTCCTCCCCAGACATTACGTTCTGTTCCCCCTCACTAGCAACACATACACACTGGAGAACAGAAAAACAACTGTCATCAGACCACCTGCTCATCATCATTACAACACATTCTACACTCTTCCCCAACAGCCTTAGGCACACTTACAGAAATTACAAGAAAGCTGATTGGGAACAGTTCAAAATACAGACTGAGGAACAATTCACCACATTAAACAGCACACCCATCATAAACATCAATACAACACTTAAGACAATTAATCAGATCATCAATAATGCAAACAAATACATACCCAAGGGCAACATTAGGAAATACAACCCAAATTACACTAGAGAAATAGCCCACCTCATAAGGCAACGTAACAACCTCAAATATAACACACAAACACCACACACAGAAGCCATAAAACAGCAGATACAACAGCTCAACACAGAAATAAACAACAAACTCAAAGAAAAACAATCAGAAACATTCAGGGAATTCATAACAACACTAAACCACTCCTCAGATACATCCAGGCTATACAAGACTATAAACAGCATTACCCACTCTAACAGCGGCATTCACACCTCGCACGCGGCTATCTGTCGCAGCCAAAATATATCCCACACACTACCACAACAAGCTAACATTCTAGTTAATCACTACGCAAAGATAAGTCACTTAAACAGAGACAACAACCATAAACACGCAGACAGACAAACAGCCAGACACAAGAAAACCTACAGACTTGACACGACCATTACACCCTTCAATATAGACCAGACCACCAAGATCATCAAAACATTAAGAATTAGAGGCTACTGGACCAAAAAACATATCTAACATACACCTTAAACACTTGGGCCCACAAGGAATACTAGCTCTCACAAATTCAGCACATATTCATACCAACACTGCATTATTCCTGACATATGGGAAACAAGGTAAATTATTACACTACTCAAACCAAACAAAATCCACAGAACCAGCTTCCTATAGACCCATTACTTTACTATGCACACCTTCCAAAGTAACAGAAAGACTAATCTTACAAATCACCAACCCCACATTCCACTATCGCCTACTCAACATGGATTCAGACCTTACCACTCAACCACGACATTACTCATTAACCTCACGCAGCACATCATGGATGGCATCAACTCCAAACGACCAGCTCAACGTACACTATTAACAACAATAGACATTAGTAAAGCATTTGATGCTATCCCACGTTCCCTCTCATAAACAAAATACTCAACACAAACATGCACAATACACCAAAAGGTGCTGAGCAACTATCTTTCAGGAAGATACTCACATGTCACATTTTAATGGCAAGTCATCCAAACAAGCTTTTTCCGAACGGGTCCCTCAAGGCACCTGTTCTCTCACCACACTTATCAACTTATACATGCATGACATTCCAACACCCAAAGATAACAAGCTTACCTTATCATCATATGCAGATGACATCACTCTAACATCCACCCACAACAACATCGACACCGCTACAAATAACCTACAAACATACATAAACAGTATACAAGACTGGCTCACACACAATAGACTCAAAGTAGCGCCCACAAAATCAACCATCACCTTGCTTACAAGCAACACAAAAGAACACCAGGTAATTCCGCAGCTTACACTAAACAACATCAACATTTCACACACTCACAGGACCAAAATACTTGGGGTCACATACAACACATCATTATCTTTTGCAAACCACATTCAGGACATTAAAAACAAATGTACGTCAAGACTTAACACTCTTAGGGTACTAACAGGCACAAACTTTGGATTATCTCAAACACACACATAAACACCTTACAGACAATAGAAAACAACGCACTTCGTATCATTACAGGATGCACTCAAACAACACCAATAGAACACCTGCACACAGAAACAAAAATACTGAAAGTTAGGGAACATTTAGACATGAGGGGAACACAATTCATGGCAGCAGCGACAACCAACCCACAACACCCTTGCCACTACATGTACAATAGGTTGGATCGATTTTACATTTTTTTCAATTTCCATATTCTAATAGAGACAAAATCTTGCGCATGCATGAGAAAATAGCCTCTGCAAAATCTTAGCTTAATAGGTATTCATCTTCTGTCCCCGGCAGCGCGATGAAAATCATATTTTAGTCGTCAAAAACGTATTTTAAACCCTAGCCTAGAGTCATAAAATTTTGCGTGTGTGTTATTTCATGCGTAAGCAACGATATAAATGCTATGGGAAATATATAAATGCATTATTTAAGACAAAGAGCCGATCTGAAAATATGTATAATATACATATTTTCAGATCGGCTCTTTGTCTTAAATAATGCATTTATATATTTCCCATAGCATTTATATCGTTGCTTACGCATGAAATAACACACACGCAAAATTTTATGACTCTAGGCTAGGGTTTAAAATACGTTTTTGACTACTAAAATATGATTTTCATCGCTCTGCCGGGGGCAGAAGATGATTACCTATTAAGCTAAGATTTTGCAGAGGCTATTTTCACATGCATGCGCAAGTGTTTGTCTCTATTAGAATATAGAAATCGAAACAAATGTAAAATCGATCCACCCTAATGTACAATAGGGCGGCTCGTTTTTACACTTTTTTCGATATTTGATTGGGGGTAGTGCGGAAAAGTTGCGATTTGGAGAGAAAATAAAGTGTGTAAAATTTTTTTGATCTACGTCAATACCTTCCGGTGGCGGCGAGTCCTTAAAAATCGAAAAATAGGCCTAAAAAAACATAATTTTTTTTATATAATTTTATATAATTTTTATATAATGTTCATTGTTCAATGACTGCTATTAATTTATTCAAGCCTATAATAGTGTTCTCAGGGTTGTTTGCACAGAAATATACCGGAATTAACATTTGTATAACATCTTGTTAAAACTTGTTTTAAATCAATATTTTGGATATTTTAACGGCTAAGACGCCACCGGAAGTTATTAACAGATTGTGCTGAAATTTTTATTGTTTATTTTGTAAGTCTTTAAAACCATTTTCCAATCTACACTGTTAGGCCTATTTTTCGATTTTTAAGGACTCGCCGCCACCGGAAGGTATTGACGTAGATCAAAAAAATTTTACACACTTTATTTTCTCTCCAAATCGCAACTTTACCGCACTACCCCCAATCAAATATCGAAAAAAGTGTAAAAACGAGCCGCCCTAATGTACAATCATGCCCCAACACCTCGCACCATTAAGGTAACACCATAGAGACATTATAACCAAATACTCCATTCCATACCACGCCCCACAGACATCACACAGTACAGAAAACACATACACACACACCTAACCCGCAAAGCACTGACACGACTCGGTCCGAATACGGTCCTACGTGAGAAGCCGCCACCCATTAACAGGTCAGAGATCAGCCTGAGCAGATCGGATCGAGTTAACTTAGTACGATTCCGATGTGGACATCACCCCAACTTACGGACATATAAACACAGACTAGACAACTCCATAGACGACACCTGCCACCTGTGCCAGGATACACCACAAACAATTGAACACATTATGACAGACTGTACCGCTCTAGCACAACAACGAACACAACACAACATCACTAGTTCGCTGAACCTCTGGTCCACTCCGGAGAGGGCGATCGGTTACCTGCGTGCCGCCGGCTTGCTCGATCAGGGTGGGCTGATCGGCTAAACAACAACAACAACAACTATATCCAGCTTGGTCAAATCCTCTCGGAGTTTATTTCCAAGAGAACCTTTGAAGGTGTTTGGTCCCGAAGTTTTTCCATCAATTGCTTCAAATACGTGCCTGAAGGGCAGTTCGTTTGCATGCAAAAGGCAAATTAGCCATTCTACCGGCCTGTCCAGATATAATTCAATCAATTTTAGCACTCCGCCAATCCTGTCAGTGTTCCTTGGGGTGCCATCGCATAGCAAAGCTTTGAGGGATTCTTTGCTATTACAATCAACTATAAAAGTTATTATTTCATCTGCAATACAACAAGCAGTTCCGTTATCTGGAGCTATATAATCCATGTAAACATCACCAGGTTCTTTGACTATTACATAATGTTCTTCGTACTCCATTCCCTTCTTTGTCTTAGTTTGATCTTTTCTACCATCAAATCCGATGCCTTCAATCTGTGTGTTCTCTGATTTCACTTTGATTATGTTCTTTTTACCCACACGTATTCTTTTTCTTTCCACGTTTTTCCTCTCCAACATATTGGTTTCGTCTAATATTCACATATCCTTCAAAGCTGCATTTACTATAGCTGCAGTAGCTCTGTAACTTACACGCTATCTATCTGCTGTTATTGTTAAGTTATCATAAATAATTCTGTTATCGTTAAGTTATCATAAATAATTCTGTTATTGTTATCATAAATAATTCTGTTCTGATGGTTTTCTCTCAGCTCCAAATCCGAAACAAAGTCAATATCGTCGCTGTCATCATCAATTTCCATGCTCTCCATCTTCCATAATATGTAAAGGGTCCAGTTTGCTGGTTGAGGCGACATTCATATCTAGGCTTACCTTGGCTCTTCTTTCTAATCCTTTAACTCAATCGTGAGTCCTTTTTCTTGCGGAAGTCGTTACTCTGTCGATTGGTCCTAGTTGGTTTTTTCTTTGTTTCTGCCCCACAAAAGACTCCCACTCAATCACTGGAACTCTAATATCACATCTGCAATCCGTTCGACTGATTTTTTCATCGTAACAAGTACAAGTGCAAATATCAAACATTTCATCGAATGTCTCCACCTTCTGCTGAAAACTGTTGTTTCTTTGTTTTAATTGTACTTTATTTAGCTTTGCTGCAGATTCTATTAATCGTTCAACTTTTATAGCTATTCCTTCAAATCCTATATGTGGAAAGGAAAACTTCTCCCAAATGGCTTCCACATCTTTAGTGACAATTCTGTAACATTCTTTTGCTGTTCTAGAACCTTTCGAAATCAGTTCTTCTCGTTTTATTACCAATAAATAATGCCTAAATACGTCAGCCTTTGAAGGAGTCATTGAAGGTGGAAATTCTGCAGGGTGACCAAATGTTGAATTGGGCGTTTTGCTTCTTGTCGCCATGATTTCACTTATTTAGGCCTAGTAGCATTAATAACAAGAAACTAATTGTTAAATTCTAACAATTGAATCATTCAATCTGAATTTAATATAACTCATTCGAAATTAAATCATAACTCATTCAATCATAAACAATCTGAAAATAACAATCTGAAACTAAACAAAAAACCGTGGCAATAATTTATATAATTCATCTAATCTATCTAAATTAATCTATGTAATCTATTCAATCTATCTAAAACTCTATCTAAATAATATATCCAAATTAATCTAATCTACTAAATAAGATTTAATATAATGCATGATTGTCACATTTGGGGTTTATATCTGTGGAGAGGGTAAAATGGGGGAATGCTATGGAAGGGGTAAGGGGGGTCGCATATACTCATTTTTTTTACAAGATGTTCAGATCATCATTTCCAACTACGTGCATACTGTGAAATTGAAGAAACTCGATTTTTTATATGTTTCGATCCCCCCTACTATATATAGGTTACAAGAAAAAAAAAAGGAAAAAAAAAAATATATATATATATATATAGTAAATATAGAAATAAAAATTGTGGGAGGAGCATACAAATTTGTAAGGAAAACCACCAATTTTAGCACTTTGCCCGAATTCACCACAAGATCAAATGGATTGTTTACAACCAATTTTATAGATAATGCCTGAATGATATATAGGTCACAAAAAAAAATAAAATCAATAAATAAAAATAAAAAATAAAAATAAATTGAAAAATAAAAATTGTAAGAGGAGCATACAAATTTATAAGGGAAAATTACCAAAGGTTTAGCACTCTGCCCTTCTTGTCTAAATCCGTTCTGAACGAATTCAAAAAAACGGGATCGAGTTGAAAAAGACCTTTGCTCATGTTAAAGTTACTTGTAAGTTGAATAATAGCAGACTCAAGAACATTTCTATTAACAATGTTGCTTGAGTGAAACAAAACTGAAGCATTATTCCAATCAATACAATGGGATAACTCTAACAAATGGACAAAAATGGCACTGGACGACTGTCCCGTTCTAAAGGAATATTGATGCTGTTTTACACGCGTGTGCAAATCCTTTCCCGTCTGACCAATGTAAAAGGAATCACATTGTTTACAACCAATTTTATAGATAATGCCTGAATTATTGGTAGGGCTATTTTTTACTATGATATTTTTCACAATATTGTTATATGAAAATACTACATTAATACCCAAAAGTTTAAGTACATTAGCAATGCCTAAAAAGCCCGGGAAAAATGGAAGTACTAAAATATTCTTTGACAAAGTGCGAGTGTTATTATTCACACGATAGAAGGTTCGTTTTGCCTTGTTAAGACAAGATTCCATAAACGCAGGTGGGTAGCACAGATCACTTCCAATACCGTTGATTTTTTCCAATTCGGCATCGATGTATTCCGGATTGGCGATCGTAAGAGAAACATTGAAGAAAATACGGCCTTCTTAATGGGGGTGTCATGTCCAGAGTAAAAGTGTACGTAGGACAAATTGTTTGTTTTTTTCCGATAGATACTAAACTTAAAACCTGGGCTTTCCCTCTGTACACGCACATCCAAAAACGGGATTGAGTTGTCTTGTTTCACTTCTAAAGTAAACTTAATGGAGGGGACTTGATCATTTAACTGAAGGAGGAAGTCATCCAAGTCACGATTCATGGGCCAGATACAAAAAATATCGTCGACGTACCGCAACCAATGGATGCCAACCCCCAGGATTCTCGGAATGTAAGTAATTTCGAAAAACTCCATATAAATATTGGAGAGGAGGGGGCGACAAGGGGTTGCCCATGGTCATCCCAAAAACTTGTTGATAATACTCGCTATTCAAAGTGAATTTACAGTCTTTGATGCAAAGCTTAATAAGTTCCAAAACGATGTGTGTAGGTAGTGGCAGGTCGTACTTATGTAATTCTCGGGAGAGAAAGTCAAGCATATCGTCATTCGTATCTGGCCCATGAATCATGACCTGGATGACTTCCTCCTTCAGTTAAATGATCAAGTCCCCTCCATTAAGTTTACTTTAGAAGTGGAACAAGACATCTCAATCCCGTTTTTGGATGTGCGTGTACATAGGGAAAGCCCAGGCTTTAAGTTTAGTATCTATAGTAGACTATAGTATATATAGTCTTGAACTCTTTCCTTACTTCAGTGTTCCTGAGGATGCCATTAGACGAAAGCGCTTGAGCACACTCTGTGTTTCCTTTCCCTCGTGATTTTATTCATCATATATATATATATATATATGTGTGTGTGTGTGTGTATATATGATACACACAGACCGTGCATGGAACAAGGAACTCTTCTAGGAAAATTAAATCCACTATAGTCCGAATAAGTAATGGTAAATGACAAATACTATAGTTTTTTGTTTTTCATGATGCAACGGGTCACTCGCAAAGAGGTCCCAAAAATATAGCTTCCCTCACCAGCTATCTGCAAAGCAAATAGGGTCCAGCTTTGGAACAGGATCTAGGGTTTAAAGCAGCCTAGCCCAGCTACATTTAGAACCTCAATATAAGCAGAAGACTAGCTGCCTTCACCTCAGATTGAATACATCAAAGAAAAAGGGGTAACTATTATATTTTTAGCCAAAAACCAAAACTTAAACCTCAACTGGCAGAATTGAGCGTCCACTTTTCAAGGCACATAACATGTCCGTTTCATGTGTGTATCGTTTCTGTGTGTATCATAGAAAACCTCAGGGGACCATTCTGAGTTCATTCCCATTATGAAACGGATATGTTATGTGCCTTGAAAAGTGGACGCTCAATTCTGCCAGTTGAGGTTTAAGTTTTGGTTTTTGGCTAAAAATATAATAGTTACCCGTTTTTCTTTGCTGTATTCACTCTGACGTGAAGGCAGCGAGTCTTTTGCTTATATTGAGGTTCTAAATGTAGCTGGGCTAGGCTTTAAAACCTAGATCCTGTCCCAAAGCTGGACCCTATCTGCTTTGCAGATAGCTGGTGAGGGAAGCTATAGTTTCGGGACTTCTTTGCGAGTGACCCGTTGCCCACGTCGGGCTAGCATCATGAAAAAAAAAACTATAGTATTTGTCATTTACCATTACTTATTCGGACTATAGTGGATACCTAGAGAGAGAGAGAGAGAGAGAATTGCTTCACCTTCGACAAACCTATGTGATTAGATTTCCGGTAAAGAACTGATCTTCCTGATGACAAGAAATAATAACTTTGATATTCCTTTTGATGTTTGAAGCAAAGCCATATTCATATTTCATTTTTAAATTTTTTTTTAATTTTATGTTTCCTTCTGTAGTGTATTTTGAAGTATGAGGTTCTTCATCTGTTCCTTACCAGCTTATAAAAGGCGTCCTTTCACATCTACACTTTCACCTTACACTTTAAGGAGCTAAAAACTTCAACGTATGTCGACAGTTAGCAGCTGAAGAGGAAGCTTCTAACAGTGGCTGTATCCTCCAGCGCGGGACACATCAACGCGAAGAAGAGGCGACGTCAAACAAAAACATCAACGCGCTGGTGGTCAAACTTCCTCAAATCTCCGTGCAGCGGGCTGTCTACGGTTGGCCAGACTGGCAGTCGACGGCCTGGTGCGTGACAAGGTCAGAGTGCCAATCGGCTCCCGGGGCCGGACCTATACCAGCGTGTTATTTTTTCATTTACGGGGAGCAATTGCGTGCTCCCCGGACTACTCTTACTCTCCGGCGACATTAAGACTAGTCCAGGCCCCACTACAACTTATACTTGTCACCATACACAAAGACATAGACACACTAGGACCATGACACACATACAGAAGCATAATATTAACATATTACAGTACAACGTAGATGGCCTCACAAACAAAATCATGCAGCTTAGGGAATTCGTACACAAACAAAACATTCACGTAGCACTTATACAAGAAACAAAACTAAAACGCACACACAAAACACCGACGATCCCTGACTTTACGGCGATCCGTCAAGACCGTACTGGGGGTCACGGGGGTGGACTCATCGCTTACAACGTAAAAACATTAGTTACACTGATGTAACCCAAAACATTACAAACACAATCCAAGCAGATAACACGCGCAAAACACAACACCACACTCATCAACATTTACATCCCACCAGATAGTTCACCTCAGGTGCCAGCCAATTACAATCCACAGTTACACAATTTGGCTTCTCTCACTAATGTCATCTTAGGAGGAGATTTCAACGCTAAAGACACTAGTTGGTACCTGCACAACCAAAGCAACACCAGAGGCGCCAACATAGCCACACATCTAAACAGCCTCTTCATTCTTAATAATACAGAAGAACATACACACATACCACATCCAGCAGGATACTCAAACTCCTCCCCAGACATAACGTTCTGTTCCCCCTCACTAGCAACACATACACACTGGAGAACAGAAAAACAACTGTTATCAGACCACCTGCCCATCATCATTACAACACGTTCTACACTCTGCCCCAACATCCTTAGGCACACTTACAGAAATTACAAGAAAGCTGATTGGGAACAGTTCAAAATACAGACTGAGGAACAATTCACTACATTAAACAGCACACCCATCATAAACATCAATACAACACTCAAGACATTTAATCAGATTATCAATAATGAAAACAAATACATATCCAAGGGCAAAATTAGGAAATACAACCCAAATTACACGAGAGAAATAGCCCACCTCAGAAGACAACGTAACAACCTCAAACATAACACACAAACACCACACACAGAAGCCATAAAACAGCAGATAAAACAGCTCAACACAGAGATAAACAAAAACTTAAAGAAAAACAAACAGAAACATTCAGTGAATTCATAACAACACTAAACCACTCCATAGATACATCCAGGCTATGCAAGACTATAAACACCACTACCCACTCTAACAGCGGCATTCACACCTCACACGCGGCTATCTGTCACAGCCAAAATAATATCCTAACATATACACAACAAGCTAACATTCTAGTTAATCACTACGCAAAGATAAGTCACTTAAACAGAGACAACAACCAGAAACACGCAGACAGACAAACAGCCAGACACAAGAAAATCTACAGACTCGACACGACCATTACACCCTTCAATACAGACCAGACCACCAAGATCATCAAAAACATTAAGAATTCGAAGGCTACTGGAGCAGAAAACATATCTAACATACACCCTAAACACTTGGGCCCACAGGGATTACTAGCTGTCACAAACATCAGCACATATTCATACCAACACTTTATTATTCCGGACATATGGGAACAAGGTAAAATTATTACACTACTCAAACCAAACAAAAATCCAACAGAACCACCTTCCTATAGACCCATTACTTTACTATGCACACCTTCCAATGTAACAGAAATACTAATCTTACAAATCACCAACCCACACATACCACTACACTGGTATGCATATGAAATTTATTTGTCTGCTGTGAGGGTTTTCTCAACTCATATTATATAATTCGACCATGCTGAATTCGAAAATGACATTGGTTTTCCTCAATCAGGTCAGGTTTTTTCTCTATTGGCCATTATTATAAGTCCAATTTTATCCCCAAATTTATTGATTTTTTTAGCTTAAACACTGTAGATACGAGTAATATTATAAGAACACTCGTGAAAAATGAAAACATTGTGTGAATAAATACTTTTTATTCATACAATGAATATGGAAAAAAGTTTATTGAGGAAGGAATTAAGTTTTTTTGGCTTTCGTCTGTGTTTTTCTTCGGGCACGTCTCGCTTCAAACACCAGCAATAGTCCGCCAGCATATTGATATCCCAGTTTCCCTGGTACCTCTCTTCCATTATTTTGATATCTTGGTGAAATCGTTCACCCTGTTCCTCACTATAATCCCCGCAATTTTCAGGAAAATAGTCCAAGTGGGACCACAAAAAGTGCATTTTTATGGACATGCGCGACCCTTGAGCTTTGAAAGCTTCCATCAAGTTTTCGACAACGGACTCGTATTCTGGACTTCTACGCTTGCCAAGAAATCAGTGACAACTGATTTGAATGCCTGCCAGGCATTCTTCTCAGTTGGAGTCATTGCGTTTTCGAACTGAGTATCCTTGATCAAAGTTCGAATTTGAGGACCATCAAAAACCCCAGCATTTAGTTTAGCATCAGTATATGAGGAAATTTACTCTCGAGATATCGGAATGCTGAACCCTCCTTATTCATTGATTTGATAAAAATTTTCATCAAGCCCAGCTTAATATGAAGTGGTGGGAGCAAAATTTTTGTTGATGGTACAAGGGGCACTGAAACGACATTATGCGACCCAGGTTCAAAATTCTCTCTGGATGCCCATTCACGCTGTGCATAGTGCTTCTCATCCGCTCGGCTATCCCATTTGCAGAGGAAACATGGGTATTTCGTGTATCCCCCTTGCATTCCCAATACAAATGCCACAATCTGAAAAAAAATGAAAATTTTTAAAGAATTTAGAGAATTTGTTCTATCAGATAAAAAAGTCTATGCATTGGACTGTATCACTTCTGTGGGGAAGTTAAGTGTTCTTATACGCTCTCAAATAACCTTTGGAAAAACAACATAGTCAATAGCAATAGTTTACTTATGATATTAGTATTACCTTCAAATCTCCACAGATCCTCCAGTTATGTTGGTCGTATACGAGAGCATCCATTAAAATTTTCATGTTATCGTAGCTCTCAGTAAGTTGTACGGAATGTGCTACAGGGACTGATGCAACCCTATTCCCAATGTTGAGAAGTACTGCTTTCAAACTTCGTTTAGACGAGTCTATAAATAGCCTCCATTCTGATGCGTTATATGGCAGGCCCAAGGATTCGATTAGCCCCTCAACATTGCAGCAGTACACTAAGGAAGAGGTATTTTCGTGCACTGCAAAAAACTTGCGGAATTCTTCCTCTCGTTTCCTATACCAGGAGAATGTTGTTCCAGGAGCCAGCAAGTTGTCCTCTCGAAGTCGTGAGCCCAAGATCTCGGCAGCTAATTTGGAAAGTCCTAAATCCCTGGTAAGATCATTAAGTTTGGCCTGGTTGAGAGGCCTCGGCTCATTTGAAGCGGTATTTTGAGGTATATACGACTGGGACTGGTCATTGGCATTGGTCATTGATTCATCATCAGAATCATCGAAGTCCAGGGTTTGAGGTTGGTCGGGTATTGGAATTCCAGGACCATGGGTACAGGTCTCATAGCAGAAGGAATGTCAGGGTATACAACAATGTGTTTATTCTTCTTGTTAACTCCTGAAAATAGAAACACAGAAACATGGATATAAAACTTACATATGAAATAGAAGAAGCATTCAGACAGTGGCGGCTCGTGAGGGAAGGCTGCGGTCTGTAAGATATGAAATAGGTCGTTGGAGTCTGTATATTTTCTTTCTTTTTCATTCATATTGTCCCTTCGGGGACAATATGAATGAAAAAGAAAGAAAATATACAATCATTGTATATGTAAATGTAACTTGTATAACAATATGTATGTGTAAATGTATTTTCTATAACAATATGTATATGTAAATGTATGATTACCATTATGGTGAATATTATGCTATATATGGTGAATATTACATTATGGTGAATATTATGTCAAGTTTCATACGAGGATTTCAAAATATTTAAGAAAAATAAATTTATAAGCCCACCTTGGAGGTTTGTCATGCAGAAATAGCAATCTGTCACGTGATCCTTTCCTTCTCTCCAAATCATGGGAATTCCAAAAGGCAAAGATTTCGCTCTGCCTTTGCTCCATCTTCTCAAATTTTCAATGCACGTCTTGCAGCACATATGAGGGCGAAATTTTTGTCCTGGTCCCTAGCTTAATTCCAAAGTATGCTCTATACATTGACTTCACAAATTTAGTGATTTGGGACTGGTTATTTGGCATGGTAACCGTCCCACATATGTAGCAGAATCTATTGGGATCATTTTTACACGCTCTATTCATTATGAAATATTTTATCTATATGCCTGAAAATTAAAAAAAGATATTATACAAGTGAAACAAGTGATGATAGATGTTACTGTTCCAATTCCGCTTTGACAAGATCACGAAAAATTCTATTTTACTTATGAGGCCATAGCCGGATAACCTGAGCTGATTGAGAAAAACGCATTGCAGATTCGAAATCAGCAGGAAAAACTCTATAAGAATCACTTACAAAACCCTTGACAGCAAAATTGATGCATACCAGTGCTATCGCCTACTCAACATGGATTCAGACCTCACCACTCAACCACGACTTTACTCACTAACCTCACGTAGCACATCATGGATGGCATGAACTCCAGACGACCAGCTCATCGTACACTATTAGCAACAATAGACATTAGTAAAACATTTGATGCGATCCCACGCTTCCCTCTAGTAGTATGGTGTCAAAAGGGTGGAGTGCAATGCAATTGCAAAATGTTACGTAATGTTGCAATAGTGCCATCCCCAACCCCCTTTTTTGCAAGAGTGCTACCCCCACCCCTTTTTGTTGCAAAAAAAAAGAAAAAAGAAAAAAAAGAGAGAGAGAGAGAGAGAGAGAGAGAGAGAGAGAGAGAGAGAGAGTACCGGCCTTTGTTGCCAACCCCAAAATGGGATTGCTTTGGGCATGCAACTTGGAGGCGGAGTTCTCCCCCAAGCTATTCCCCCCAAAGGGGCAGAAAGGAAGAGATAGCAAGAGAGGAAGAGGGGTATGCAACTTGGAGGCGGAGTTCTCCCCCAAGCTGAACCCCCCCAAAGGGGTATACCTAACCTAAGAGGCCTCTATGGGAGGGAAGGGGTTTCCTCACCATCCACAGGGCCATTAAAAAGAAAGGACCAGAGATCCTTGCTCTGCGAAGGCCGAGCGAATATAGAGTCTTCTCCCGCTCCGCCGCCTTTTATAGCCCCTAAACAGCCAGTTGGCTGAATTGCCAGATAGCGCCATGCGCTTAATTACTCCCACAGCCGTGCCTCGGGCACATGCCCTCGGGCACATCAGCCACGCTGAGTTGCCAGATAGCATTAATCATTTAATTTAACTCATATATTAATCAGCCAATAGAAGACTGAGTTACCAGATAGCGCCATGTATTTTATTTAAAGCATATATACCAGTTGGCTTAGAAGATCGATTTGAGAATTAGCAATTAATTAATTAATCAGAAAACCAAATAAATGATATAATTGTGTACAAGGAATAAATAAAACACCACTACAACGTTCTGTTTATGAATTAGTGCATATACATCGGGGCACATATATGATCAAATAATATAATGGGAAATATATAATCATACAAAGCATAGTATTAACCAAATATTAGAAAAATATATAGTTATATTATCAAAAGTTATATTATCAAATATTGGTACAGGAAAATATATACAAAACTTACAATCATATTAAAAAATATATATTTATATTAATTATATATATATACTCGTACAAAACATAGTATTAACAAAAATTTTAGAAAAATATATAGTTATATTATCAAAAGTTATATTATCAAATATTGGTACAGGAAAATATATACAAAACGTACAATCATTATTATTACAGTAAAAATATATATTGTCTTTACCGCCTACGGTGCAAAACGCTAAATTCGAAGGTGATTGACGCTACATCAACATCGCCATTACTCTGCACGATGTGGTAAAACCGCCCAAGCATCACCTCACCGTTTAACTGATACGGAGTTTATATTCAATGTAAAGGGCTTTCATATCGTTCAATACTATTTTTGTACCCACTTTACACTCGGCAGGTAAGGTGCCCTTAAGCGCTGCTAGAATGCTATCAAAAGCACGCGCAAAAACGTCATCGTCGGGCGTTACCATAAATACAAGTTTATAATCATGCCTTTCCAATCGGGGTTTTTTCTTAACGTACCGAGCTTTTCAATCGTGAACTCTTCTTCACTCGACATAGCGACAATTGAAATAAGCTTCCAAGTCGCAACGGCAGCTATCCACTATATAGAGATACAGCTCTTCGGGATGAACCGTGTAGGCGAGCTCTGCACCGTACCTCTCAAGCGTTTTGTACCAAAGCTCAGGATATTTCGAAGAATCTAAACCTTTTAAATACGCGTCCAGAGCTAGCCCGTTCTCTCCCTGCTCATTCCTACATTCAACAAATCCGTCGAGCAGAGCGGTGTAAGCGTACTCAAGTACTGTATCAAAATAAATCATGTCTGAGATGTGTGTGTCTAATATAGGTTTCAGCTTACGGAATCCAACGATCTCAAACATTCTGTAGAGGATGAAACGGTTCCGTGTAGGAACAAGAACGCCAGTATCAGCCGTGTTCTTCCACATCAATCGTATATGAACGCATGGTTGACTGTTATTTACACTCAATGTACAAACAACGGTATATGAGGAGGCTTCACTAATCACTTCTCTTATTATACCTACTTCAGCTGGTATTTTATAGCGGTCCTCAGCCCACCTCTCAACTACCCCGAAGATTTTATGCATCTCCTCAAGATTTAAATAAATAACGTTACGCTTGCTCGCAGGTCTACTGTTCGTTTCAAGCACACAGTTAATGACACCGGTTTCCCGCCTGAACACACGCAACGACTTCGAAACGGAGACATCGTACGAGGCGTTGAGAACGGTTCTCAAAGGGAGTTCCATTGTATTCATCGAGATGACTATGGCACATCCACTCGGTGCAAACTCTGAGAAGACTATGAGCCGCGTGAGGCACGCAGGCAGACAGGAACGGGTCGATGGGCGGTTGATTCACCCTGATGATACGTGAATGGGTTTGTTCGAACCCGTATGATCCGCGATGTGCGAGTCGCACCATAATCTAATGAAACCTGTGCGGAGCTGACCGAATTGTTGTATCCCATTATACTGGGTAGGCGTTTTGAGAAATTTTCCGGTACAAGAACTAATTTCGGTTTTAACGTTTTATCACTACCACCCCCGAATACGCACCAGACAGTTTCCCTCAGGGAATTTCATGAACTAGGCACATTTTATAATGTTTTATCTCTCCTAAAATCTTCACACTGGGGCGCTGTTAGAGAGAAACATGTGTTCATATTTAGGCTTTTTATTTAACAGGCGATACTCATCTCTAAAGTTAAAAACTCACATAACCCTTTAGCTACAACCTCACTACAAACCTCATCATGATATATATTAATGTAGTGGTAAAAATACTTAAGATTGTCCATGATGACGAGATTCACATTTTCAGTCGTAGGGTATGAGTAATCGACATGGTGTAGCATGATATAATACCGTTTATCGCACCACTCATCCACAAGGCTCACTATCCATAACTGTTGTTTAGTTTCTGAGCGTGCCGCTTCTTCTACCACGCGGTGCACGTGTGCCTTTATAAAGCTTAGTTCTACAACATACTTGAGTACATCGTCTGTACTGCGAAATCCTACAACCCCCTCGCCAGAATACCTAGAGTATTTGACATCTTGCTCCTTCGCGCGATTCAATGCATCCTTAAAAGAGTCAAAGGAGGAGGGGATAGGGAGTTTTTCACTATCCACTATATCTTGACACTTTGCTGAATACCATTTCATAAACGTTGAACGCAGTATTGAAGGGCCATTTTCTTCACGCGAGAGAATACACGTCTGAGCCAAGGGTATACAGAGGTCAACTGAGAACGCGGGGACAGAGGCCTGCTCAGGCTACGGGATGAATCATGTCGCAGTTCTTACAGTGGGCGGGGCTTAACTTTACTGTACACACGCACACACGCAAAGTGAAACACAAGTCGATGCACGATTTATTTAATAAACGAAATAATCAGCATGTATATATTTAGAAACACGTGCAATAAATAAGTTAACAATAGGCACATAAAAGAATGTTCACAATACATATAAGTTACAAATACGTGTGACGAATAAGTTAGCATTAGCCCCATCAAAGATTATGGTAACCAAAGGGTACGGTCATAGGTACCAGGTAACTGGTAACGTTTCCTATAGGTGTTACGGCACACCTTCGTACCCCTAAGTTCCTTCACACCCCAGTTTCTGCGCCCGAAAATTGTGGGTGCCTACAATTAGTTGGGGAGCCGATCACCCTCATCATCGTCCAAACACACTAGATCCTTCAGCGAATCAAAGTTGACGACCTGCCGATTCGCTTGGTTGAGCGTGATGCCCTTTGCCTTCACGGTATATTTCATATCCTCGCCCACCCTCACCCGTTGAGACAAAAGAGTCGGCGTATGCGTGGTCCCCATACTCATCCTTGATCTCATCAGTGAGCTCGCCGAGGAATTCACCAATATCACCAATATCACCAATTCACCAATATCACGCTATCTGTATCGGCGTACAATACTCTCCGCCCAAGATAATGCAATAGACTCCAAAATTTGATGCGGGCTTAAGCTGTTGTGAAGCTGGCTACAGGAATGTTTGTAACCTTTGAGGTATCTGTGGCCAATTCAGTGTTGTTGTACTTTATTATGTAAGTACTACCTACATTCACGATTTCCACGACCTCTTTATCGGGTGCGTTGGCATAATCCCAGACTTCGCTATAGCTTTGTGCCAAATGAACGTTACCCTTACCTGTATTCTGTGCAAATTTTCCCCAAAGGATGTTCAGGCACAACTTTGCACTAAAACGCTTGCCAGGATTCTTTGCAATTTGGGCACGCTCAAGCTGTATACCTTCGTGGTCGCGGTAACGTTGAATATAGGCGGACTTTTCATCTTCGGTGTCAACTCCCCGCGGATACCCTGACGCCTCAACCTTATCCTTCAAAAACGCGTTTATATACGGTGTGAAAAGGTTGGGGAGCTTGTGAAACCTCCACACCTCATGTATCTTCAGTATTCTATATCCATGGCGTACGGCTAGGGCCAGCTCAGGACTTGTATATACGCCTCTGATCTTACGCTGGTGGGGTGTATGGCTACAATTACCGTTATTCTCTTCCGCGCACTTCACGCACAGGGGAAACATGAGCTTGTGATCGATGACGATGGGTAAGATAGGCATCCATAAATCGCGAGGGGGAAGCACGTCCACGAAAGAGAGCCCAAAGTAGTGACCATTCAAATTTCTTGAAAATTCACTGATGGAGGGCAGGTTAGGCCCCACTATTTTTTCAGGAGCGCCCACGGGGTACGGGTTGTTCTTCATCACGTATGGGTAAAGAACAGAAATCGTAGTAGTGAAGTTTCACGCCCTCCGTAGGTGGAAAGTATAGCTTGAAGGGATTTGTACGCCCACCGAACAAGCTATCACCGCATTTGAGAGGATCCAGTACCATTGAACGTTTGATGGCTCTTATCTCCTCACGATACTGCTCATCGGTTTCCATCCGTGCATCATATTCATGCTCCCACAAGATTCTGTGTGTGAACCGGGCACCTATAAGTTGATCACGGGTGCGCGTCCACGCACGGCAGTCGGCAGGAGATCTACCGTGGATATCTCCGGTGATTCCACACTCAGGACGGGGGCATCCATGCCACCAGCAACCGTTAAAAGAGTACACAGTCTTCTCACGAGTGGCACGGTTTTCACTTAGTCCATCAACCCAAAAAACACGACCATTAATCTTAATGGTACCTCCCGTGTTGCGGGCGTGCTTTATGTATACACCTGTCTGTGTGTAGGTGTATGAGCCAGTAAATAGCCTTGTGACCATAACTGCGGGGTGTTTCTGTGAATAATGCTAAGGTGTTTAGGCATGAAGTTATTCTTGAACACCGTAAAGCATAGTGACGCGATGGTGGTTGCGACTTGCAGCGGATCGCATTTGAAACGGACTATGTACATTCTTCTAAAGGCCTGGAAACATACTCTAAGCACGCGCACATCATTCACGCAATAACGTTCACACTCAGCAGCTATATTATAAGGATTACATTCATTAAAACTGCCGTAGTATCGATCAAAGTCTTCGCGCTCATCTACACTCATACAATCATAGTTAAAATAATGTTTGGGTGGAGGTAGACCTACATAGTTTAAAGTCTCGCTAGTGAGGAAAGTGTAAGGGAAGTAGCCTTTTGATACTTCAGCTGCTACCCCCATCACCTTGGGTAGCTTTGCTAATTTACAAGGCGTGAATAATAATGTATCTTTAAATTGCACATTACCTCTTATTTGCATCTGTATAAGTTTGTTTCCTCTTTTCAAGGGATCACCCGTGAATATCTCGGATGATTCGTGCTCGAGCAGCTCCTTATAAAGGAACTGTGTGTCAAATTTTGCCCCGTTATGGGCAAGAATATACACAGTCATTTTTTTGAACTTGTCGGCTAACTTGACAATATAGGACACAAACAGTTTCACAGGGCTATCGTGGACATTCGTATTAAAAACATTTGTCCGTTTACCACATTTCGGGCACTCGTCACACTCGATATCCATACACTCGTTGCAGATAGTCTGGCTCACAAGTAAATGCGGATTACCTCTTTGGTTTCGGCGTTCGTGTATGTTTCTATATCGTAGTATACAGTTATACAAGGTTTGTTTTTAGGCTTTGCGATATAACATACATGCTTTACGCCATCCGCCTTATATTTCTCATGGCATGTAGAACAGTGAATTTCGTCACACTTGTGCTTGAAATTTCCGCTACCATTCAAGGTGTGAAACATGCCACATTCACAGATTCTCATTTTCCTGCACGTGCCAATTGATTTATGGAGTTCAAAACAGTTATTGTTGAAAAATGTGCGTCTACACACATTACAATCCCTCTTCTCAGCTTCAACCACGGCTTTCACATTTGGGACTTTTACACTGCTCACATACCATGTGGCAATCTTTACAATGTTTCACTATATCATCTGCAAACTCGAGACACCCTTACACAAATCATGATGTCGCCCATATTTTCGACTTTTATCATAACTCGCGTAAAGGCACCTTATATTACGGATGGGGAGATACGTTGTACCTGACAGTCCTAAAATAAGTAGGGGTCTTGTACGATCTCTCACACTGCTTTTAAAAACATACACAGTCCTACGACGATCATCCAGGCCAAATACCACTATACGGACATTCATTTCTGCTCTACCCTTCTCAGTTCTTCAGGACCCATATTACAGTCAAATTCAAGTTCACAGTCTACAGCTAGTTTACGGGCACGCTCCACGATCGTAGGCAGCCAAATTTCGGCTTTCGTATTTAGTACAGTAAACATACGTGCTAGGACTAATGCTATAAAGCCGCAACCACGATCGACGTTTATATGCCGTCTATAAATAGCCTGAGAATTGAAGTTAAGAGTAAGGTGTGGCACTATGACCCGCAACACGGAATACACGGTCAATATTTACCGTGAAGTTGTCCATATTGAATGCTATACTACCTTGGGCGGCTTGCATTATACGCGCTAATATATATTCTACATCTTCAGCAGCCAAACGTCTAAATGGCTGTACCACCCAAAAATCATCTACATCGTTATCATCTGAGCCGAAACCGAAGGACAGACTCGTCCTGACTTCACGCTCGTCGCGGTTCTGAAAGGCAAACTCTACAATGCGCCCTACAACGCTCAATTCCATTGCTATACAGGGATCTAGGGTCAACCGTGACTATATACCGATTTCTAGTCAAGGCTGGGGTCGGGGTTGCGGAGCGCACCAACCCAAACGTTATATCATCCTCAACAGAACGAGTCACCGCTAAGGAGGATGGACGAGTGCGTATATTGGACGATGTGGGGATTGCGCCGTAAGACGTCGAGGGCTGGGGGGTCTATTACAGCAGACTCTACAGAACGGGTGGAGGAGGCTGTGGAGGAAGTACAAGGGGTCGAGGAAGCTGATGTAGGGTTGGTAGCGTAAGACGTTGAGGGTTGGGGTTGTACCGCGGATTGTCCAACCGGCGCGTATTTCGCGCGCTTTATACCTGACGTGGAGGACTCTTCAGCGTGTCGCCGCTTTGAGAGTGCCGCCGTTGAGGGTATGGGCCCTGTAGATGCACCACCAATGGATTCACCCGTGATGTCGATGGTGGTGGGCTGTACATCGTCGTCATTCACGGTTCTGTGGAAGAAGAAAACAAAATATAAGGAGCAGAACTCGTTATTTGTGATATTCTGTAAATGAGTCACTTAGGGGTGTGACGTGTTAGAAATGGATGCTGTAGAAAAATTCAGATTCACGAGCCCATCCACATGTATTATATCTGGACCTACAGGATGTGGTAAAACGGTGTTTATGCTTAAAATTATTAAAGAAAAGGGTGAAATGTTCTCAAAATTTGTGCATAAAGTTATATGGTGCTATTCGACATACCAATCAGTGTTCAACGAGTACCAGGACGATGTTTTGTTCCATAAGGGGGTCTATGACGTTAATTCACTAAAGGGAAATGAACATACAGTCATCGTAATTGACGACCTCATGTTGGAGATGGATAAAACGTTTGCCGAGACATTTACAGTATTCTCACACCACCTTAACATAAGCGTGTTCTTCATCAGAATCTATTTTTCAAAAATAGATACATGCACGATGTATCGTTAAATACGCAATATCTAGTCTTATTCGCGCAACGTAGAGATGTGTCACAAATTGGAGTATTAGCCAGTCAAATGTTCCCGAGTCAACGTAAGGAGTTTTTGGAGGTTTATAAAGAGGTCACAAAGCAGCATTATGGATATTTGCTATGCGACCTTCACCCACGAAACACGTTTAGGGTGCTTCTAAGAACGAATATATTTCCAAACGAACCTGAAACCGTGTACATTCCAGAATGACGAATAGGATAAAGAAATACCAGAATTAATAAAAATCTATCAACGACTGCCTCGGGCGTTGCAGCAGTGCTTGTTAAAAATATCGACTCTGACTTTTTAAAATGCATCTGTGAAATCTGCCTCAATGTTATAAAATGTAATGTTCCAATGAAATCCTGTCAGAAGGCTCGCTTACGTCGTTACAAGAACATAATACGACGCTCGCCCATAAAAGTCAGACTGTGGGTAAGAAAAAGCGTATTATTGTACAAAGAGGCGGTTCGTTCCTACCCATCTTATTTTCAATTTTGGGGCCTTTACTGACTAGCTTAATATAATGAAGAAGGTGGTTGTGATCCCGCACGAGGTGTATGCTTCATTACAAAGGACCCCAGACGCTGCTCTAGAGCCCCGTAAAAGTAGGCTTAAAAGAATGGAGAGTGAGCTACTACTCCTATTAAACAGTGAAAAGGCGCCTGATGAGAAAAGGGTTTTGTATCAAGAGGCTTTGCAGAAATTTCTTCACGAGTACGAAGATTATAAACATCCTACAGAGCTCCCCGTGAGGCACAGCTCGAGTAGCGCTGAGCATAGTGGTACAGGGCCTGAGCAACCAAAGAGTAGCGGAACACAGCACATCGAACATGTGCTAAAAAACAGCCTCCCCCATACATTGAGGAATAAAGGTTTAAGTCTTTATAATCTATTGAGTGAGGACCCGTCATACAGTGGGCAGACACAGGCGAGGTCATTGTTGATGGATCAAGGGTACAAGGGTCCAATATCGTTGATATTGTTCATGATCTGGTGAGAAAGTGGGACAGGCCATCACCAACAGGATGGACATATTAAGGCAGCAAGACTACAGCAAATAAATGTCCCCAAAACATTGATAGGTAATCTGAATAGGTTAAAAGACTTGGAGCATGCATCGCACGTGTCACAACTGAGTACACCTTCACCCACAACAGCTGCAGTGTCTCTGAAGAGAAGAAAGAAGAGAGTAGAAGGCCAACCTTATCCACGTGCCTCTAAAATACGCAAATGGCTAACGTATTAAGTAAGCACTATTATGACATTTCTAGCCCAGCATCCTATGGTGGCGTTAATAGACTGTACAGAGGTACTTATGGCGTAAGGAAAAAGGATGTTGAGAGATTTTTGCGTGCCCAGGATGCTTACACACTTCATAAACCGGTGAGAAAAAGGTTTAAAACAGCCAAGACAACAGCCGCATCGATTGATTCTATTTGGCAGGCAGATTTAACAGACATGCAAAGATATTCGGTGTACAACGATGGTTACCGCTACATCCTATTCATAATAGATGTATTCTCTAGATACCTGTGGTAGTTCCCCTGAAAAATAAATCGCCTGAAACAGTCGCTAAAGCAACCAAAACACTGATGTTGAAAGAAAACAGGATTCCAGGCTATTTTTGTACGGACATGGGGAAAGAATTTATAGGGCGTGCTTTTCAGAACATGTTGTCAGAGTTTAATATCAGCTATTACACTTCCAACTCTATACATAAAGCATCTTTAGCTGAAAGAGTTCAGCGTACCATAAAGGAACGCATGCACCGTTATTTTACACATAAAAGCACGCTCAGATATATAAACGTTCTCGATTCATTGGCTTCATCCTACAACCGCTCACACCACCGTACGATCGGTACAACGCCTAACGATGTTTTAGAAAGAGGCAGGCGACCGAGAAGTGATGGACCACCACCACCACCGCCACCACAATCTGTGCGTTTCAAAATCAATGATTATGTAAGGTTGTCACGTTCGGGAAATAAATTCGCGAAGGGTTTTGAGCAAGGATGGACACGCGAGATTTTTAAAGTTAGAGCTATGAGGCCTAAAGGCGAGATAATGATGTATTACGTTGAAGATTTGAATGGGGAAGAAATCTCGGTTTTTTTTACCGCGAGGAACTTCAGAAAGTGGCATTTAATTTAGGAAAAAACGTGTTTAAAATTGAGAAAATTTTAGGGAGCAAAGGCGCAGGAAAGAAGAAGATGTACCTGGTGAAGTGGTTAGGTTATCCAGAAAGCTTCAATACCTATATAAAAGCCGATGCAGTCATGAAGCTTAATTAGTATGCAGCATGGCTCCCAACCATTTCTACGTCACACTCCCGTCCTCCTCATCCCTGTCTATGCACCCTAACAACACATTAGCCAACTTTGTAACAGAACTCCATGGGCCCATTGATTTGGGTCGTGATTCGTATGAGGTGGGGTATGTGAAATTCAGCTGGACACGTCTTTTTAAATATTGATTATAAAGACGCCGTTTTTACAATTCTTAGAAACTGTGACGAGTGCGCCAAAGCCGGGGTAACTCGGGACGAAACTATACGCATCGCCCGGACTAAGGTCGCACAGTTTTTCAGTACAACTGTGACACTAGGCCGGGTCGCTATGGTTCGGTTGAGGATGTTGTGAGAGACTTAAACATATGTTTAAAAAACTCGCACCTTACGAATGATTTAATATACGAAATCGTAAACAGAGGAGGCGCTGCACATACTCTAATGCTAAAATCAAAGGCTAATAGAAATCTTAAAGACGGAAGAGTGTTCAAAATTATAACCAAGGGGCGTTATCGAGCAGCCTTCCAAAGAGACACCTATCACGTGGTACCGGATGACTTATCCCGCTTAATGTACCAGCTGAAGATGGAGAAAATGGCTGAATAGAGTAGAACACCAATTTGTTGGGGGACACCCAGGCCCGTCTGGTACGCACTGCACACATCCCCAACCATAGAGGCAGGGGTTTGAGTATTACATATGACAGGCCCCATTATGTGAATGTCGCAACTAATCTAATAACTAATATCTCAATATATATATAAGAACGGTGGAGGGTAAAACTTTCCCATTCGGTGACGGGAGCTTGACAGTGAAGCTGCACTTTCGCCGCACTGAGTTATAATGGTCAGAAAACCATTCACGGTGTACCGGGGTGAGATATCAGCGCGGCAGCGGCCTTGGGGCCATTTTTTCATCCATACTGCGCACAGCTGTACCACTATTGAAGAGGGGGGCCAGGTACCTTGGTAGGAAGGCCTTACAAACAGGATTTAACGCGGCAGAAGAAATGCTCGCGGGTACTAAACCTAAAGAAGCTCTAAAAAAACATTTAAGGCGTACGCGGGATGAAATCATCAAAGATGCGAAGAGGAAAATGCGTGGCGGAGGAAAGAAGAAGAAGGGGTTGCCAACACATGATGTAAAGAAGAGGGCTGCTAGGAAGAAGAAGGGAGTGCCATCACGTGGTGTAAAGAAGAAGAGAGCTGTTATGAAGAAGGAATCACGTGGTGTTAAACGTAAAAGGGTGCCAAAAAGAAGTGTTCTAAGCGTATGAAACCTATGGTTGATCATTTTTTTAACTGATATAAACTGAGGAAGCTAGTCTCACGAATCATAGATTGTTTAACAGTCGTCGCGGGAGGTGGCACTGTTTCTAACTCACCATGGCACGTTTCATTCATCCTTGCAGTTCACAGTGCTGTAAATCGGAGCTATCCCTCTTTGATATGCCTCCAACTCAAGTATCTATTGAGCACAGTGACTTTATTACAATTAACCCTTTAAACACGATTAGTTCACCCAGTGCCCCTATAGAATTCGTGATACCCAGCTCAGGCCAATACTTTTTTGATCCGGGCTGTATGGACATGTATACTAAACTACGCATAGCTCATTCTGACGGAACGGACTGCGATGATAATTATGCTGCATACCCCGAAACAAACTTTCTGCACACCATATTCAGCCAGTGTGACGTATATTTAAATCAGACTAACATCTCGGCAGGCACGGGGTATTACCACTTACGATCGTATCTGGAAAATGTCCTCAACTTTTCAAAAGAAGCGAAGGATACCTTTTTATCGAGGGGTATTACCACACTAAAGATGAAGATGGAATAAAGGATAAATTTAAAAATTCTTAATAAAATATATATGAATGCTTTGGATGCTTGCACACAGACTTTGCATTCCAGGAGAAGTTACTTATGAACGGTGTTGATATGAAATTAAAGCTTACACGTACAAGTCCCGAGATCTGTATAAATCTGGGCGTTGACCAAGAAGAAAGCGCGAAACCTATTGTGATCCATATCATGGAGGCATATTTGCGTATACGCCGAGTGAAGCTAAGTTCCGCGAAACATATAGAAATTGAGAAAGAACTGTTACACACAACAGTGAAATACCCAATTAACAGGGTACAGATCAAACTGTACACGATCCCCACAGGATTGGCATCGAAACAGATAGAAAACATCGCTCTTGGAGTACTGCCCAAAAGGATTTTAATTGGGATGCAAGACCACGCTTCGACGAATGGGGATTATAAAAAGAGTGCCTTGAAGTTTGAAAATTTTGGACTTAAAAATATCATTTATATATCAATGGCGTCGCATTGGGTGGGACAATGAATATGGACTACTCGTCAGATGCTGTGTTCCCGCTCTGCGCGAGAGCATACAGCGGTTTAGCCCATAACACAGGGGTGTGTGACGAACTCGGAATCGGCCTAACACAGAAAGAATTTGTGGAACAGTTTAACATTTATTCATTTGACCTTACGCCTGACTTAACCGCGGGGTAAACACCCATTTAAACGCCCAGCAGACCGGTACGGTGGCAGTACGTTTGGATTTCGCCAAGCCTACAGACGCGCCTATTAGTGTACTAATGTATCTAGAAACACAGGCCCTAATAGAGATGGATCGTTTCCGGAATATAAGCACAGATTTTTAAAATGGACGCAAATACCCTCAAGAGAGTGGTGAAAAGTGACTGTTTCGCGCGTTCCAAATTTATCGGGTTTTTGCAAAGAATGAAATATTGATGCCACCTAGCACGAGAAGCTGGCACGGTGCAATCGTTAACACCGACATTGTGGGTGGCGAGGGAATTCACTGGTTTGCTCTTTATTTTAAAACTAATGAAAGACTATACTACTTCGATTCACTCGGGCTCCCCCATGGAACGACTCGACAATCGTAAATTTTATCGCGCAATTACGTGTGCCTGAGGTAATTTGGGCCCCATATCAACTTCAAAGCCTTTACAGTGAAACATGTGGGCTATATTGTATCTTGTTTCTCTTGCATATGTCTCGCGGGAAGGGATTTATGAATTTTTAAATTTATTCGATTTGTGTGACACAAATATGAACGATAAATATGTATGTAGACAGATAAAAAAAAATTCCCACATGTTGCAACCCCCTGTAAGCCCTATATTGTGTAAATACTGTTGTGGAGACCACCTCATTTGCCACCCTTTCACCAAAAGTATTTATAAGCTCTTGTAACTCCGTTTCGGCCCTGTAAAATAAAGAGAAAATTATTTTTAAAAACGAATGCACTTCTTAAAACTAGCTGTACAAGAAAATATAACAAGCCGTGTATATATATATATTATATATATATTATATATATGTGTATATATCCGGAAATAACGATGAAGGAAGCAGAGAATAACTAAAAATGTTTTACAACTATAGCTACCATTTATAAGATATTTCCGATTGAAACGTTATAAACGAGAAAAGACCCGCTTAAATCAATGAGCATAATTTACCTTGTAGAAAAGTCTACCTACTTTTAAAATACTATACGGGTCAAAACGCTCACATTAGTTCGTCTGCAAATTCGGGATCGCTTGGCTGACTATAATTCAATACTGTAACCTCTGCACCGCTGGGCGGACTGTTCGGCGAAGCACTCGTTCTCCTTTCGCCAAAAGTGCTTATAACACGGTCTAACTCCGTGGCAGTCCTGTAATTAAAATAATTGTCGTGAAATTGAGGCAATTAAAAGTGATGGCAACCGTATATATATATTATATATATATACATATATATATATATATATATATAATATCTATATATATATAATTTTAGGAGAAATCCAATGACAAGGAGAAATGTAAATGCCATGAAAAGTCTTCTTTAATGCGCAACGTTTCGAGCAATACGCTCATCTTCAGGTTGTTTAATAACATGTGAAATTAAAATCATATTGAATGAAAACAAAAGAAAAATTTCTATAACCTATTCATAAAGACAAATTTTAAAAGACTGAGAAAAGAGGGTTAAATTCTAAGTTATACAGATTTCATATAAAAATTAAGAAGCTATTTTTTAAATACATATAGTAAATGTGAAATTAATACACTGGAAAAATTAACAATAGTACACTGGAATAATGAAACTAACTAACCTTACACTGCAGTTTCCGAGGCTAACTAATTTGAGCAGAGGCAAGACGGGAAAAACAAGAGATGGCGAGGGCGATTGGGGAAGGGGGGATTATAAGGAATTGGGGAAGGAGGAGGGATCATAGCAAATTGAGGGGGACGGCAGATGAGTCAACATTCAGACTAGGGGACAATGTTTTAATGAAAAGCGATTCCAAAATTCTTAGTGAGTTGGGACAAGTATTACAACCAAGAATTTTAAAATTGTCTAAAGTGACATCAGTTTTACATTTTATGCTGTGTTCGCGAATACTCGAAACTTCTTTAGTTTTTAAAATTTTACCTGTTCGGCCACTTATTCCCATATGCGAATAAAATCTAGCCCTGAGAGAGCGAACAGTGCTGCCAATGTAATTCCCAAGGAGACACCTAGGGCAGGTAAATAAATATACAACACCGCTACGCAACGAGTCAGGGGTTCGATCCTTCGCTGAGAAAAAGCTACCTAAAGACGTTTTATTAATAAATATGATGCGGAAATCAGTATGATAAAAAAATTTCCTTAACAATTTTGTAAATTTAAGCTTAAATTCCTTATTCAAAGGACCCATTTCAGGTACCAAGAAATATTTTATATCCTTCGGCACTGTAATACATGGAAGTTGAGGGCTATAAACATTATTTAAGAAGGATCTAATTAGTTTGTCTACATATTGAACAGGAAAACTATTATTAGTAAAGTATGATCTTAGATTATTAAATTCATCATTAAGTAAGGTAAAACTAGAGGTCAAATTATATCCTCTGAACAGGAGAGTTTTAATACAAGACATCTTATAGTTGAAATCAGTAAAACTAAAAAAATTCATGCCCAAACCAGTGAAAGTGGGTTTCCTGTAAACTGATGTAGTAATAGAATCACCGTTTTTCGAAATTAAAAGATCTAAGAAGGGGAGGGAGCCATTTTGCTCAGTTTCCATTGTATACGTTATATTTGGGTGCAAAGAATTTAGGAAGTTAAAGAATTGTTGCGCTTGTACCGCATTATCAAAGACTGCTATCGAATCATCAACGAAGCGTCGATAGAAAATTGGCTTGAGATGAGTGGGAGATTGTCTAAAAATTACACTTTCTAAATGAGTCATAAAAAAGTCAGCTGCTAACGGTCCGACAGGTGATCCCATCCCTACTCCATCAATTTGTTGGTAAACCTTATTGTTGAAAGTGAAATAGCATTGTTTGAAGACCAATTCTAAAAGTTCCTTAAAATGAGACAATGAAAAACCATGAAAATTATCAACTGAGCTAAAAACCCTATCTAAAATAATGGCAATAGTTTCAGATACAGGTACATTTGTGAAAAGCGACTTTACATCAAAACTGACAAAAAACTTTTTTGAATCGAAGTTTTTACCAAGGAGGTCTTTTTGGAATTCAAACGAGTTATTTATAGTGTAAGCATTTTTCGCAAAGGGGGACAGGAGACGAACAACAAATTTTGCCAATTGAAAGGTGGGTAAGTTATACGAAGCTAAAATAGGACGGAGAGGTGTTCCAGCTTTATGGATTTTAGGCAGACAGTATAATTGAGCAAGATTAGCACCAGATGCGAACAACTGAGAGTAAGTATCATTTTTTATTATCTTTAAGGACTTTAGTCGTGACAGAAATCTATTAACCTGGTCTTCTAACCTTACAATGACTTTATTGACAGGTTCTAGAATTTGTTTGAATTTAGTAAGATCACTTAGGATTTCATTAGTTTTGTTTATGTAGTCCGTTATTCAAAATAACCACTCCGTTACCCTTGTCTGGTCTAGTCACAACAATCTCCTGGTTCTTTGCCAAATTCTTAATACACTGCAAATCACTCTTCCTAAATATGAAAGATTGAAATTTAAGATTTCTAAGTTTATGAAAAATTCTTGAGTTAAATTTGAGAACTGACATTTGAAATTATTGAATTCACCCACATGGGGAACATTTTTCAAGCCATTGAAAAATTTTTCAAAGTAAAGAAAAAACGAAGGCTTATATATTTGAAACAACGGAAGCTTAAATTGCAAACCAAGTGACAGTAAAAACTTTTCCCGAGGGGAGAGTGTGTAACTAGAAAGATTCGAAATTACCTTATCTGAATGTTCCCCATGTGGGTGAATTCAATAATTTCAAATGTCAGTTCTCAAATTTAACTCAAGAATTTTTTCATAAACTTAGAAATCTTAAATTTCAATCTTTCATATTTAGGAAGAGTGATTTGCAGTGTATTAAAAATTTGGCAAAGAACCAGGAGATTGTTGTGACTAGACCAGACAAGGGTAACGGAGTGGTTATTTTGAATAAATCGGACTACATAAACAAAACTAATGAAATCCTAAGTGATCTTACTAAATTCAAACAAATTCTAGAACCTGTCAATAAAGTCATTGTAAGGTTAGAAGACCAGGTTAATAGATTTCTGTCACGACTAAAGTCCTTAAAGATAATAAAAAATGATACTTACTCTCAGTTGTTCGCATCTGGTGCTAATCTTGCTCAATTATACTGTCTGCCTAAAATCCATAAAGCTGGAACACCTCTCCGTCCTATTTTAGCTTCGTATAACTTACCCACCTTTCAATTGGCAAAATTTGTTGTTCGTCTCCTGTCCCCCTTTGCGAAAAATGCTTACACTATAAATAACTCGTTTGAATTCCAAAAAGACCTCCTTGGTAAAAACTTCGATTCAAAAAAGTTTTTTGTCAGTTTTGATGTAAAGTCGCTTTTCACAAATGTACCTGTATCTGAAACTATTGCCATTATTTTAGATAGGGTTTTTAGCTCAGTTGATAATTTTCATGGTTTTTCATTGTCTCATTTTAAGGAACTTTTAGAATTGGTCTTCAAACAATGCTATTTCACTTTCAACAATAAGGTTTACCAACAAATTGATGGAGTAGGGATGGGATCACCTGTCGGACCGTTAGCAGCTGACTTTTTTATGACTCATTTAGAAAGTGTAATTTTTAGACAATCTCCCACTCATCTCAAGCCAATTTTCTATCGACGCTTCGTTGATGATTCGATAGCAGTCTTTGATAATGCGGTACAAGCGCAACAATTCTTTAACTTCCTAAATTCTTTGCACCCAAATATAACGTATACAATGGAAACTGAGCAAAATGGCTCCCTCCCCTTCTTAGATCTTTTAATTTCGAAAAACGGTGATTCTATTACTACATCAGTTTACAGGAAACCCACTTTCACTGGTTTGGGCATGAATTTTTTTAGTTTTACTGATTTCAACTATAAGATGTCTTGTATTAAAACTCTCCGTTCAGAGGATATAATTTGACCTCTAGTTTTACCTTACTTAATGATGAATTTAATAATCTAAGATCATACTTTAAATAATAGTTTTCCTGTTCAATATGTAGACAAACTAATTAGATCCTTCTTAAATAATGTTTATAGCCCTCAACTTCCATGTATTACAGTGCCGAAGGATATAAAATATTCTTGGTACCTGAAATGGGTCCTTTGAATAAGGAATTTAAGCTTAAATTACAAAATTGTTAAGGAAATTTTTTTATCATACTGATTTCCGCATCATATTTATTAATAAAACGTCTTTAGGTAGCTTTTTCTCAGCGAAGGATCGAACCCCTGACTCGTTGCGTAGCGGTGTTGTATATTTATTTACCTGCCCTAGGTGTCTCCTTGGGAATTACATTGGCAGCACTGTTCGCTCTCTCAGGGCTAGATTTTATTCGCATATGGGAATAAGTGGCCGAACAGGTAAAATTTTAAAAACTAAAGAAGTTTCGAGTATTCGCGAACACAGCATAAAATGTAAAACTGATGTCACTTTAGACAATTTTAAAATTCTTGGTTGTAATACTTGTCCCAACTCACTAAGAATTTTGGAATCGCTTTTCATTAAAACATTGTCCCCTAGTCTGAATGTTGACTCATCTGCCGTCCCCCTCAATTTGCTATGATCCCTCCTCCTTCCCCAATTCCTTATAATCCCCCCTTCCCCAATCGCCCTCGCCATCTCTTGTTTTTCCCGTCTTGCCTCTGCTCAAATTAGTTAGCCTCGGAAACTGCAGTGTAAGGTTAGTTAGTTTCATTATTCCAGTGTACTATTGTTAATTTTTCCAGTGTATTAATTTCACATTTACTATATGTATTTAAAAATAGCTTCTTAATTTTTATATGTAAATCTGTATAACTTAGAATTTAACCCTCTTTTCTCAGTCTTTTAAAATTTGTCTTTATGAATAGGTTATAGAAATTTTCTGTTTTGTTTTTCATTCAATATTGATTTTAATTTCACATTGTTATTAAACAGCCTGAAGATGAGCGTATTGCTCGAAACGTTGCGCATTAAATAAGACTTTTCATGGCATTTACATTTCTCCTTGTCATTGGATTTCTCCTAAATATTAAATTGAAGCTCTGTAGAAGCAACCCGCATGATTATATATATATATATATATATATATATATATATATGGCTCATTAGGTTAGTTTACACCCAGTTAGGCTATGCTAGGATATGTTGGGACAGGTTAGGTTAGGTTAGGTTAGTCTATGATAGAGTATATGCCTCGCTACAGATATAACGAGACGAGAAATACACAATGAACAAAGTTAGGTTTAAATTCTATAAAGTTTAAAACTACCGAGAGAAGCGTAAATAAAACATACCATATATATACAGGGAGTCCCAAAAAAATGTATACACACTTTAACAGCTGATAGCTCAATTGATGTTTCTTTCTTTCCAAGTTAAACCCATTAGAATTAATAATGGCAGTCAGACTAAGCTTTGAATAAAGGAAATTCATTCTAAAATGCTACTGGAAGTGTGAAAACGCAGTTGAAGTGCAAAGACAGTTTAGGAGGGAGTTTCAAACAGATCCACCAACGCGACTTACCATCACTCGAATTAGAGATAAGTTTGAAGCCGATGGAACTGTTCAGAATGTCCACAAGAAGCGTTCCGGTAGACCACGGACATCGACAAGCCCCACAAAGCAAGAAAGAGTACTGGAAACGTATCTCCAAAGTCCAAGAAAATCTGTGCGGCAAGCGAGTCGTGAGGTAGGAATTTCAGAATCGTCTGTCCAACGCATTTTGAAGCGCTGTCAATGGAAAAGTTACATTCCAAGATTAGTCCATGCTATTAATGAAGATGATCCGGACCGAAGAGTGGAGTATTGCGAGTGGTACTTGGCACGATGTGGATGTGGATTGGACGAAGGGGTTTCGTAGAATACCCTCCGCGTTCACCAGACCTCACACCACTAGACTTTTTTATGGGGATACTTAAAAGACAAAGTCTACGCTATAAAACCTGCAACAGTCGCTGAATTGAGAGCAGCCATTGAACGAGAATGCAAACAAATACCAAACGAAATGTTTCGTGATGTTTGCGATTCCATTATTTCGCGTTATCAGCAGTGCCTGGACCAGAACGGACGTCAGTTTGAAAACAGGCTTTGACAAAACAATTAAATAATGTCTGTAGATTCTATTACATTTTGAAAATGAAATGTATTTTAATAAACACTGCCTTTATAAGTATTTAAAGTGTGTATACATTTTTTTGGGACGCCCTGTATTAGGGTGGAGCGAAAAATACATTTTTCTAATATGAAGTTCTAATAGTTATTAAAAGTTGCATTTAGTGGACGAAATATGCCTGACAAAATATGAGTTCATTTGTTTAACATTTTCAGCTGCCACCAGGGGGCTACATTTAACACAATTTTGTGTAAAAAGGAAAAAAATGCTTCTATTTTAGGTTTGTCAAACTATTATAAAGGTTTATCTTAGAATTATCTAATAGTTTGATTAAGATTCGTAAATGATAGGAATTCGTTTTGTAAAAATGCCTTTTCATATGCTTAATATCTTCAGCTGCCACAAGAGAGCTGAATTTAACACAATTTAGAGTAACTGAGTCATGTTGAGACTACACTGAATGTTGTGGGGAGGGTTTGGGGAGGGTTGTGGGGGAGGGTTTTGGTGTGAAGGAATTTCTTTCTGTGAGTCATTAGAACAGTGTGTTAACACTTGTCTTCTTAGGTAGTAGGCCTAGTCGCTCAGTTGGTCGGAGAGTTTTTTAATATGATCGGAATATTATAAAACTTTATTTTAAAGTGATTTATATAGAGATAATATTGATTTTATTATAAAATGCTTGTTATAATGTATTATATAATTTTAGTTTATTTATATAATATATTATATATTTATATAATATTTATATATACTTTAAAAATATTATATATATTAATTATATAATGTTTTGATGTTACAGGATATTTGTGATTCTGAATTTTTCTTAAAAATATTATGGCATCAAATACTAAATATAAACATTTCACTAGAGAACATATGAAGTGTGCCATATTTGAAGTACCTTGTGAGATGAGTGATATGCAACTACCAACTTATAACTGCATTATGAAAGATTACCTGTTCACAAAACATTTAGTGAAGGAGCAGATGAATAACAAGGAGCCTTCATTTTCTGAAATAGCAGAGGCGGTTTCCAAAAAGGTAGAAAATATTTGGAAGAAGGCCTCTTTGCCAATAGTTTCACATACACGCGTTTTGCAGATGATGCGAGTGTACCATGATAAATACAGGTTCTTATTAAAGCCATACAAGTCACGCAAGGATCAGCCTAAGTACAAAAATCAGCTTGAAGAACTTGAAAACTCTTCAAAATGCACTTTGTTTGACATCTGCACCTGCAAATGTAAGGAGTTTAGGAGATGCTCATGTGAAAAGAGTAAGAAAGTCCCTCCAAAAGAGCAGGACGATTACAAGAGAACATCGAAAGGAAATGGAAAAAGCACGTCTGGAATCCTCACAAACAACTAGTGCTGCTATAACCAATACGTCCAACTTACAAATCGAAACAGAGACAAGTGAACTTCAACAACTAGAAGAGATATCTGAAGATAATGAGGAAGATACAACCTCGACTCAATATGTAATATCAGAACAACAGATGCGTGAGCCACTGCCTTCATTAGCAATTACTTGTGATATATTTAAAATGTCGGACAGAGCTGGGGCTGCTATTGCTTCTGCAGTATTGGCAGATCTTAAAATTGTTGCTCCCGAAGACAAGGGGAATATTATAGACAGAAGTAAGCTAAGACGTGAAAGACAAAAACAGAGAAAGGAACTACAACAGATAGGAGAGCCAAAAACCATGCGGGGATTATACTTTGATGGCAGAAAGGATAAAACAATGATTCAAGTCCAGGAGAGTGGTGGCTCTAACCACCAAAGAACCAAACGCGAAGAGCATATCAGCATAATATCTGAACCACACTCTCTGTACTTTGCACATGTGACACCTTCCAGTGGCAAAGCTAAATACATTTGCACAGCGCTAGTGAATTGCTTGAAAGAAAGGAATGTTGATATAGGGAACATCGTTGCAGTTGGCTGTGATTCGACAGTGGTTAACACTGGTAGTATTGGAGGCACAATAAGATTACTGGAAGAAGCCTTTAATAAGCCATTGCAGTGGCTGATATGCCTTTTACATCTTAATGAACTTCCATTGCGCCATCTGTTTCATCACTTGGATGGTACCACTACTGGACCAAGAGCATTTTCAGGAGAAATTGGCCAAGCACTTTCAGAGAGTGAAAAACTTCCCATAGTTAACTTCAAACCCATTGAAATTCAAGAGGACATGTGTGAAGTTGATGTAGATGACATAAGTACTGACCAGAAATACCTTCTTCAAATTCACAAGGCTATATCAAGTGGAACATTCTCAAAGAGTCTTAGTCATAAGAGTCCAGGCAATATATCACATTCAAGGTGGCTCACCACAGCAAACAGGACTCTGCGGTTATATGCAAGCACAGAGAATCCTTCAGGCAATTTACAAGAATTACCTACTTTCATTGTTAGGGTATACGCACCAATGTGGTTTCAGATAAAGCGTAAACCATTATGCCAATATGGTGCTAAACATATGTGGCATATGATTGCAAGAAGCCGGTATCTCCGTGAAGAGCTTAGGAGAGTACATGATTCAGTCATTCAGCGAAATGCATATTACGCAAATCAAGAAAACATTCTCATTGCAATGATAGCTGATGAAAGGGAGCATGTGCGTCAGTTGGGATTTAGGCGTATCATAAAAGCAAGGGCATGCATTCAAGAAACAGATGTTATCAGGTATTTTAAGGTGCCAGAAATAAATTTTTATGCCAAAGACTATACAGATCTCATTATGTGGCAAGATTTTCAGATAGCAGAACCACCGATAACCAAAGGAGTTTCTCTTGATGATATTGAATCATGCATCAAACATGGTACTACTCTCTTCATTCAGAATTATTTCAGTTTCCATGTCGTACACAAGCCGTAGAGAGATGCGTCAAGCTCGTTACAGACGCTGCTGGATCAGTCTGCGGACCTACAAACAGAGACGGTTGGATTCGTGCTGCATTAGAATCAAGGAAAAAACAGCCAAAATTTGACACAAAAGCAAATTACTAAATAGTCTTCAGCAAGAACCCTTTCTAGAGGGAGGTTGGTTGGGGAAAGGGTGGTAACTCCGCTAAGGCACGAAATAACGTTTCTTAACTGTCTCAAGCCAGTATAAAGGAGGAGAGACATCCTAATTTATTACTGTTCCCTTTTTCAAGTAAATACAGAATCATACTTAATTGTCATTTTTAAGTTAACTTCAGCCCTCTTGTGGCAGCTGAAGATATTAAGCATATGAAAAGGCATTTTTACATAACGAATTCTTATCATTTACGAATCTTAATCAAACTATTAGATAATTCTAAGATAAAATTTTATAATAGTTTGATAAACCTAAAATAGAAGCATTTTTTTCCTTTTTACCCAAAATTGTGTTAAATTTAGCCCCCTGGTGGCAGCTGAAAATATTAAACAAATGAACTCATATTTTGGCAGGTATATAATGTCCACTAAATGCAACCTTTAATAACTATTAGAACCTCATACTAGAAAAAAAGTATTTTTCGCTCCACCCTTATATATATATATATATATACATGGATAGAGGCCGAACCTCTGGGCAGACAGCAGTTCACTCCGCATTATTATGGTTCTTTATAAATTAAAATAAAGCTAGGTTAGGTAAGACTAACTAAGGACAGCAGTTCACTCCGCATTATTATGGCTTTTTATAAGTTAAAATAAAGCTAGGTTAGGTAAGACTAAGTTAGGACAGCAGTTCACTCCGCATTATTATGTTTTTTTATAAATTGAAATAAAGCTAGGTTAAGTTAACAGCAAATTGGAGGCGTAAACAGATATAACGACGATGGAGTGTGCTCACGATGTGTGTGTGTGTGTGTGTATATATATATATATATATACGAGTCAATAGACAATGACTAAACACATTACGTATGCAAATCTTAAAAGTTTTTAGTATTTTTTAAAAAACTATCTGCAGAGCGTCCTATAATTTTTAAAAAACAAACAGATATAACGACTTGGTTAGGTTAGGTTAACATCAAATTGGTCTAAAAACCTACCATACCATATACTGTATATATATATATATACGGAAATAGTGATGAAAGATGTAGAGAATAACTGAAAATGCTTTGCATATATGGCTTCTTTATAAGATAACACTGATTGAAACGTTAGGTTATAATATAAACGAGAAACATTACTCACATATTAGTAAAGGCTTCGTTGATTGTTTCATTGACAGTTTCGCACGCTTCTGCGATGCTCTGAGACGAGAAAAGCTCGAGGTTATCTGTGACACTAAAAAGATACACTGCTGCATGACTGCCGTGATCTCCTTCAAGAAACAGCTCGGGAGAGTTATAGAGATCCGCCATTGTTGCGGGAATCGATAGCCGGTGAAACTGGAGTTATGCAGCGGAGTGCCCCATTCATAAGGGGTATATGATACCGTCCCACAAGCGGGGTCCATAGTTTCCTATTGGGTCGTTGCGAGAATTGTGACGGAGTTTAGGACTTGGTCAAGCATCTTCAACCAACCCGAGAGCAGCGCTCCCTTTTCACGAGCAGTGAATGGGAGGAGCCACGAAGGGTAGGGCGTTGTTTAGGCATTTGCATCTTCAAAAACGTGAACATTCAGGTTTACCGCGCGGTGATTGGCAGATAGCCAACAGTTCTGGGTGGAGTATCATATCCTTTTGTTTGTAAAACCAGTTCATTCACGTATTACTGAATTTCGAAAAGTTTTTATTTATTTAGGCTGAGAGACACCTGCATGTCGCGAAACAAAGGGGATTTTGTCTGACAGTACTACAATTATATTCGGCGAAAGGTGTGGACGTGGACCTGTGACCTTTTCCGGGTAGAATATATATATATATATATATATATATATATATATTGTTTGGGGATTGTCGAAATATACGCTTCCATTGTCTCCCATCTCGGGGAAAAGCAAAATTTTGGGCATGAATCGTATTTACTTTGAAAGAACATGTTTTACACCTTTCAAAGGGGATATATGTTTACAAGGTTCCAGAGTTTTTATTGTTCTGTATCCTTCTGATATAAATCAATTTTAGAATATCTTCCTCTATCTTCTGTTGTGCTGTATTGTGTACGTTTCGCGACGCCACCACCCATACGACTCATTTGTGTTTGAAGGTTCATGATCCTTGACCTGATAAATCCCAAAACATCTCGCGTATTGTGTGATATACTAAATTGGTTTTAAAAATAGAATAAATACCATTTTATATTTGGTTGAGTTCCTACATATATATATACTGAAAGATTGTGCATAAAACACGCCTTTATCTGGAATATTCTTTTGTTAAGGACGGTCATAAATTAATATGTAGATGTACCACAAATATAATATAGCTTCCTGGCCACTATACCGATCCGAAAGAAACGTCATAAAACACCCCTTTACCTGTACATTTTTTAAAGTTTTCCTAGTATATATACGTGAAACAATGCAAAAGACAGTATATTTCAAAATATTTTAAAGCCTGCTTATTAGAATAAAGTTTATGTTTTTATTAGTGAAGGACTGATACGATATGTTTAATTGTGCGGCGCGAAATTAACTGCACAAGACAGTGCGTATTTAAGATTTTGACCAGATACTTTTATACTTTATATTATTTAACTTTTAATCTTTTAATTTAGTACACATTGTAACTTGCTTTTAATTTTCGCTAATTGTAAGTAATTTTACAATTCTGTTCTACCTAAACCATTTTATATTTTACTTATTATCCATTATTTTATTCTTTATATCATTTAACTTTTAATCTTTTAATTTAATACACGTTGTAACTTGTTTTTGATTCTCGCTAATTGTTGCGCCATTTTAATTCGTTGTTCGTTTATTTATTATACTTATTTATTTTTACTTGTTTTTAACATTTTTAGCACTGATGATGGAAATTGAATTTTTCCGAAACGTCTGTTAATAAACATGTACCATCTTTTCGTCCTCCTATTCCTCGCTAAGTTACGCTTCCCTAAGAACAAACCATTCAACCAAGTTATATAATATATATATATATTATTTCGCCATATATATATATATATGCGGGGTGTGGCCCCGGATAACATTTCATTTCATAATATAAATAAACGGTGTAATGATCTCTTCTCTATTACGGGCGATTTTGCGTAACGTCGCTTTATTGATTCCTTGTACACAATATATTTTATATGGTTGGATAATTGTATGGTTCAGCAGGATGGCACTTGTCTGAGGTGTACGGCCCAGCAACAGAGCTGATCTAGTCTGGGTGGGTGCCCGGTGCTGTGGCACTTAGCTTGAGGCACAGGCTGCCTAAGCACTCTTGCAACAAAGGGGGTTGAGGGTGGCACTCTTGCAGCAAAGGGAGGTGGGGGTGGCACTCTTGCAACATTACGTAACATTTTGCAATTGCATTGCACTCCACCCTTTTGACACCATACTACTCCTCTCTTAAACAAAATACTCAACACAGACATGCACAATAACACCAAAAAGAAGCTGAACAACTCTCTTTCAGGAAGATACTCACATGTCACATTTAATGGCAAGTTATCCAAAAACAAGCTTTTTCCGAACGGGGTCCCTCAAGGCTCTGTTCTCTCACCAACACTGTTCAACTTATGCATGCATGACATTCCAACACCCATAGATAACAAACTTACCTTATCATCATATGCAGATGACATCACTCTAACATCCTCCCACAACAACATTGACACAGCTACAAATAACCTACAAACATACATAAACAGTATACAAGACTGGCTCACACACAATAGACTCAAAGTAGCGCAACACAAAAGAACACCAGATAACTCCACAGATTACACTAAACAACACCAACATTCCACACACTCACAGAACCAAAATACTTGAGGTCACATACAACACATTATTATCTTTTGCAAACCACATTCAGGACATTAAAAACAAATGTACGTCAAGACTTAGCACGCTTAGGGTACTAACAAGCACAAACTTTGGACACCAGCAGGAAACAACATCACTCATACAGAAACAATATATTCACTCAGTTATGGACTATGCTAGCCCATGCTGGGCACCCATTATCTCAAACATACACACAAACACCTTACAGACAATACAAAACAATGCACTTCATATCATTGAAGGATGTACTCAAACAACAACAATAGAACACATGCGCACAGAAACAAAAATACTGAAAGTTAGGGAACATTTTGACATGAGGGGGACACAATTCATGGTAGCAGCGACCACTAACCCACAACACCCTTGCCACTACCTGTACAATCATGCACTAACACCTCGCACCATTAAGGTAACACCAGAGAGACATTATAACCAAATACTCCATTCCACACCACGCCCCACCGACATCACATAGTACAGAAAACACATACACACACACACACCTAACCCACAAAGCACTGACACGACTCGGTCCGGATGCGGTGCTAGGTGTGAAGCCGCCACCCATTGACAGGTCAGAGACCAGCCTGAGCAGATCGGATCGAGTTAACTTAGCACGATTCCGATGTGGACATCACCCCAACTTACAGACATACAAACACAGACTAGACAACTCCACAGACGACACCTGCCAACTGTGTCAGGACACACCACAAACAATTGAACACATTATGAGAGACTGTACCGCTCTAGCACAACAACACTACTTTAATAAAATCTTATATTCTCCACCAGGATTCGAATCTGGGACCTTTGAATTCGAATCTGGGACCTTTGACTCGGAATTACGAAAGCTGAAATATGTGCCAGGTTGTGTTAACTTTTACCCCTTTGTCGTAGCCTACTGTTCAGTGATCTGGACTACGAGTCAGAGGTTCCTGGTTCGAATGCCAGTGGAAGATATTTTGCATATGCAAAAAGTGCGTACGTTCATCCATTTATTTCCATATGAAAGTGAAAATGAAATAAAAAGTTTATTGGCAGACCAATATTTCATATGACAATTATTAAATAGACTAAATAGACTAAATTATTAAAAAGACTAAAAATGAAAATATAAGTACTAAGAATAAAATTACAAGTAATGAAAAATAGCACTGTTGGAATTAACTGGAGCAACAGACACGTTTTCATATGATGAAACCCATACTTTGGATACTTGGCTAATAGGGTTGGCTGATTTTTTAATTCTTTGCATTAGATTGAATTCCGCACGTCTTGTTACCTCCGAATGTATTGCGAGCATTCGCGCTTGGCCCCTTCTTGAATTATAAAAGGGGTTACAAAATCATTGTGCAAACTTTAACTTTAATAACTTTTGATGTACAAACGTGAGAAGCAAACTGTAAACGGCATTTGAAAGCAAAATTATAAAAGTTTATAACTCACTGCATTACAGATTTCTAGGCCTCAACATAACCGCTACTTTTTTCGTTACATCTTCACTCCGATTTTCCAAAGACCTGTAAACACTCTCCAGTTGCTGGTGAGTGATTTCATGAATTGCGTTTGCTATCCTGTCTGTAAGTTTATCCAAAGAATGTGGTTTTCAGTAATAACACTTTAGCATGGCCCCATAAAAGATAGTTCAGTGGGGACAGGTCAGGTGAACGAGGAGGTGGCCAAGCAATTGATCCATCTCTACCGAGCCACTTTACTGGGAAGACTTCATTCAAGAACTGTGGCACATACATTCAAAGCATAGTGACAGGGAACAACGTCTTGTTGAAATAAGGTGCTATTTGAAAGATTTAATCGTTCTTGTTCAGGTATAAAGAAATAATTCTACAACATTGCAAGGTAACGTTCATCATTGACCGTTGGTTCTTTAAAAACAAAAGGACTAATGATGCATGACTTTCTGAAAGCACACCAGACACTGATTTTTGGTGAATCTTTTTAATGCTGCCACATTTCGTGAAGTTTCTCTGTCCCCCAAATGCAGCAACTTTGGCGGTTGAGTTTGCCACCAATGTGGAATGTTGCCTCATCAGAAAATGTCAGCTTGTCCAGAAACCCAAGGATATTCTTGATTTTTGATTGAAACTCTTCATAGAAATCTAACGTTGTTTGATAGTCACCCTCCAGGAACATTTGAATCATCTGAATCTTGTACGCATGATCATGCAACTTCACTTTGATAATTTTGCGCCCTGTTGATTGTGGGATGTTTAGTTCATCAGATGCACGTCCCATCAGTTTCCTTCGACTCCCCTCAAATACTTCCTGGACGACGGCCACAGTATCTCCACTGATCTGATGCATCTTTCTGGCAATGAGCACTAAACTTTTTTCTGAAACAATTATGAACTTCAATTCTGCTAGCCATGAAACGGAGTTAATATACTGTATATATATATATATTATATATACATACACACAGCATATATATATATATATATATATATATATATATATATATATATATATATATTAGGGTGGATCGATTTTACATTTTTTTCGATTTCCATATTCTAATAGAGACAAAAACTTGCGCATGCATGAGAAAATAGCCTCTGCAAAATCTTAGCTTAATAGGTAATCATCTTCTGCCCCCGGCAGAGCGATGAAAATCATATTTTAGTAGTCAAAAATTTATTTTTCTTATAATTTTTAAAATATTTCAATATGCATCAAAATTATTCCTAATAACTATAAAGTCGATGAAAAAGACCTCATATGTTCGTTTTTCCAAGCGCGTTGTCCTACGTTAATATCTTTTGCACCCGGCAACAACATCAAATGTTGAAAAAATAGGTAATTTATATACATATTTTCAGATCGGCTCTTTGTCTTAAATAATGCATTTATATATTTCTCATAGCATTTATATCGTTGCTTAGGCATGACATAACACACACGCAAAATTTTATGACTCTAGAGTAATATCTTCTGTCCCCGAGAAAAGTCTAAATGTGGATTATAATTACGTTAATGCGATGTTATAAGTACGATAAGTACTAAGTACAGCTCCTCGCTTGCTAATTTTATAAAATTAGCAACCCAGAACTCACCACGAGGAGGTGGCTGCACGTCGAGTTCCACCCTATCCAGCCCCAACCACCCTTCCTTTGGCTGCATGTCGATTTACATATGGTAATCTTTCTTAGAATCAAATCATGGAATTTTTGTTCGGGAGTGAAGACGGGAGCGGATGAATCCGTCCCTCTCTTCTATTCCACTTACACTGGCAGAGGCTTCGATTACTAATTTGATGAGTCTCTCGACCGCTTGATTATGACAAGGGAATAGTGGGATCAGTCCATCAGGCTGGTCTCCCGTCTCAACAAACTCTTTTATTCGGGTATCAGGTATTGTTTTTGTAACGGGGGGTTCGGTCACCTCAGCCGTTTGCCAGTTGATCATTTCGTAATAGTTTTGACTATCGTAGAGCAGCTCAGGCATGGCGAAGGCTCGAATTTCCCCCGCTGGTGATTGTTTTGATCGTGCTTTTAATATTCTTCTCCATCCCAATTCTCTTATGTGTTGCTCATCGGCATGTAGCATGGTGATCAAAATATTTTCTGGGTGAGCAAAGAAAGAATTTCTACGGAGGACTTTGTTGGCGATTGTCTTAGATCTTTGAGGCATGGTCTGAGAGAGACGCATCATTTCGAAAAAATGTTTTGCGCCCTCAGTGAAACTGGAGTTTTTCTTTATCTTAAACCAAATTGGTGCGTAAACTGTCATAATGAATCGCACAATTTCGTTGAAGGTGCTGGAGGGTTCACTGGTTGAAACATAGAGGCGCAGAAATTTATTTGCTGTCAGCCACCTGGAATGCGCCATCTTACCTGGATTTCGAGCCGCGAGAGCTGAAGAGCAGCTACCGCTCGACACTGCTCTGTAGATGCCTAACAAATATTTTTGGTCAGTGCTCAACTCGGCATCATCTATGTCAATGTCGGGAGATGGAATGGCATCGAATTCTGTAATTGGAAGTTTTTCGCAGTCGTTCAGTTGTTTTCCAACTGGTCCAGTAAAGCCCATTGGCCCAGTAGTTTTGCCGTCCAAGTCTTGAATGAGGTGTCGCAGTGATAATTCATTACCGTGTAATAGGCATGTGTGTGTGTTATTTCATGCCTAAGCAACGATATAAATGCTATGGGAAATATATAAATGCATTATTTAAGACAAAGAGCCGATCTGAAAATATGTATATAAATTACCTATTTTTTCAACATTTGACGTTGTTGCCGGGGGCAAAAGATATTAACGTAGGACAACGCGCATGGAAAAACGATCATATGAGGTCTTTTTCATCGACTTTATAGTTATTAGGAATAATTTTGATGCATATTGAAATATTTTAAAAATTATAAGAAAAATACGTTTTTTACTACTAAAATATGATTTTCATCGCTCTGCCGGGGGCAGAAGATCATTACCTATTAAGCTAAGATTTTGCAGAGGCTATTTTCTCATGCATGCGCAAGTTTTTGTCTCTATTAGAATATGGAAATCGAAAACAATGTAAAATCGATCCACCCTAATATATATGTGTGTATATATACACACACACAGCATATATATATATTACCAGTGGTAATTTTTCATACGTTAGTGATATGAATGGTACCACTAGGTGGATTGATCATTGTCTCACAAGTAATAATCTAAAGGATCGAATTGTTAGAGTTCATATTCTGCAGGATTTCCTTCTTTCTGATCATAGCCCATTAGAACTATTGATTAATTTTACCAATTTATGCGCAACACGACACAACAAGAACTCAATAGGTAAGAATAATCGCATCGATTGGTCTAATGTTAATATGCAACAGAGAATAAAATACAAAGATCGAACAGGTCACCTCTTTAATAATTTAGAAATTTTGCATCTTGCATGTAGTAATCCTTACTCGAATGATTCTCACTGTAAACTCATAGATAGGTATTATAGCAAGATACTGTAGTATCCCTGTTAAGAGAAGCAGGAAGCCCCCCGATTAAATCTTACACCTATCATACTAAGATTATTCCTGGATGGAATGATTTCATTGCCCCCTGAAGAGGGGATCAAAAGACGCCTACGATTTGTGGTGCTTTCATGGTAGACCCAGATTATGACCAGTATACATGAATATGTGTACAAGTAGAGGTCAGTATAAGGTGGCCATAAAGCGATGTAAACAGGAAAAAGAGTCTGTTCGAGCCTGTGAAGCTCGCATAAATAACGATAATAAAAAATTTTGGAAATTTGTTAAGAATCAAATGGGTGTCAAAAATGCCCCCTCTCCGACAATCGATGGGGTGTCGGGATAGGATTAAATTGCAAAGCTGTGGAAAAATCACTACTCAAACATTCTTAACAGTGTGAGTAGGGATAATCTTAAGATAGATTGCAGCGAAACGCCTGTGGGAGGGACAAGGGAAAAAACTTTGATATCAGTTCCTGAAGTAAAGAGGTTAATTAAAGAGTTAAACACTAGTTCTGCTTCTGGGGTAGATGACCTATCGAATGAGCACATAAAATATGCCAACGACGTGGTATGTCTGCATATGTCATTGCTCTTATCAACCATGCTTGCTCATAGCTATATCCCTGCAGAGTTCATGAGGGTATATATCTTGTTCCTGGTCAAAAATAAGTATGGAGACATTCTTTCCAGCAATCATTACAAATCTAATGCTGTCGCTTCCCGTTTCTCGAAACTACTAGAAAAACTCTTGTTACTCCGATTAAATTATTACCTATGGGCATTAGGGCATATCATACTTTTCCGAGTCCGAATTTCACTCTGGCTAATATGAATTTTTTTGTAAAATTTAATTCTAAGAGGGGTTTCTTTTCTGCAACGTTTCCCAAAAATCGCGTTATCATGTTCAAAATTGCGGTTTTCTGTTCTATGTTGAAATATTGAATATTCAATTGAACACAACCTCATATTTTTAACCCTTCGTCTTAATTTGTTGCCATTTAGACACATTAACTTTGCTTAACTCTTACACAGGTTTAATACATACATACATAAGAAAAAAAATCTACTCCATTTGAATCTTTGTAACCATTTGGACGCAGAAGGCGAAGTTCAACATTCTCCCAATAGATGGCTCTGAGCAATTACGCCAGTTATAATTGTAAAGTACAGTAGAAGTGAGGGTACGCCATTTTTTTCGGTAAGTTTTTTTTGTAATTTTTCTAAGTTTAATCACCATTATTATATTTGTTTTTACTATAATTTCATTCTTGAAGTATTAAGGAAGCTCCCTGTTTACTTTGTTTAAGTAATATTTTAAATAACTGTGAATAAGAGACTTTATTCAAAGTTCGTTTCGAAATGGACACAAAGTTTTCATAGGGTAAATTTCTGTATATGATAACACGTGTGTCCAATTGGATACATGAAATGAATTTTTCATTACGATTGTTTTTATGTACTGGTGTATATATATATATATATATATATATAATTTTATATATATATATATATAATTTTATATATATATATATATACATATATATATATAATAATATATATATATATATATATAGAGAGAGAGAGAGAGAGAGAAGAGAGAGAAGAGAGAGAGAGAGAGAGAGAGAGAGAGTACTAACTACCACCCACTAATTACCTTATTAGACCTTTGTTGAGTAATGGACACATAAATTATTTCATTTAGATGTTCTTACAAAAAAAAGATTGCTCAAAATGCTTATATATACCTCCTATGCATATTTCAAGTAAAAAAATGAACCTACGCTAAAATTAAATGGTACTGAATGACAAAGGGTTAAGCTTATGTTAAACCATTATTACGAATTTTAAATTAAATTTGCAATGCCAAATTCAGTTTTCTATTACCAAAATAAATATTCATTACCAAATTTGGGGTAATTTGGAAATTAAAAATGCCGGTTGGCAACCCTGATTATAACCAAAAAATATATTCCTTGTCTATATTTATGGCGAAAGAACACTAAACATACTGATATGAATTTGTTACAGATTGGACAAGAGCGAGAATAAGCACCGACTAGACGTGATGGCCGAATCTGCCCCCAAAACCAGGAAAATTTCAGGTTCAAAGCTCTCGGATGTTGTGGGCGCGAGGAAGGAGTTCATTCCCAGCGAGGTGCCGACTTGGAGAGTCGTTCTTCAGAGAGGGATTCGTCTGCAGGAGAAAAAGTTCCTCATTTAAGACATCCAAAGGTCTAAATACCCTATCCGAGAGATGACTGACGAGCTGGCTTCACTCGTGATGACTCAGTGGAGGAACTCGAATGTAAAGTTATCCCCGCCTGTGACAATCACGGAAAAATCGTTCTCATATAAGATCTTGTTGAAATGGAAGATGACAGACGTTGTGAACGGGAGAGTTAAGTCTGCTACCCAGGAAAAGAGGATGGCTGATCTGGATAAACTCTGTGAAGTCTGCGTTTGCAAGCATCAGATATTCTTGTGCAGCTCAGAGGGGAGTGGATCCTCAGAATGCTCCCTCAAGGCCCATGTGAACTGTAACTGTCCTTTGGAGGTGAAGATTCCTAAACTGGACCTTCAGTGGCTGTACTACCAGAGAGTGAAGACTTCCGAAGCTTCAGGAATCCAGATGTCTTCTGTAGACTTCGAAGACAGCAGGAGACAGATCAAAGCAGCGAAGAGGAAGGAGGCTGAAGAAGCTTCTGCTGTGAAGAGGAAGAAGAAAGAGGAGGCTACTAATGAGGAGCTTCTCATGAAAGACTTTGAGGAGGACAAAGAGCCAAACTTGGAAGAAGCTGCAAAAGAAGCCTCCGGCAATGCTGAGGCTACTGAAGCTCCTACGAACGTTCCCGCTGAAGTACCTGCCGAAACTCCAACTTCTGCTACACGAAACTACATGGAGATCCAAGGGACAGCTTCAGCAGCTTCGAGGTACAGTGTGGCAAATGTTCCGGCAGCTGCAGTTGCCACTGGCTTCCTGAACGACCTCATCAAGGCCGGTTATCTTTCCAAAGACAAGGCTTACTTGGCCATAGATGGCATGAAAGTCTGGAGGGCCAAGGAGGAAGTAATGGCCTCATCAGTTGAAGCTCTCACGCAGAGGTCAGAGGAGGAGAAGATCTCTGGGATATTCTTTGATGGCAAGAAGGAGAGGAACACAAAGGTGTTGAAATATGACGAAGTGACAGGGAGATTTCATCTTGGTAAAGTGATCGAGGAGCATTACACTATCACGTGGGAGCCTCAAGGAAAGTACCTCTTCCATTTCACTCCCGAGGAACCTGAGGAAGGAGAAAAGCCTGCTCATAAGATCGCTCAGGGCCTGCATGAGTGGCTTCTGGATCACGGAGCTGACGAGAGCCTTGTAATGATTGGAGGAAACTCTACCAACACCAACACGGGGTAGTCTGAAGGTGCCATAGTCCTATTGGAGAAGATGCTGGGTCGCAAGTGCCACTGGATGATCTGTCAGCTTCATGTGAACAAACTCCCCCTGAGGCACTTAATCATCAAGCTGGACGGCCTTGTAACTCCCCGGTCAGGCTTCAGTGGGCCTATTGGAAAACTTCTTGAGAAAGTGAATGAACTTGAGGTCAACTTCAACTTCAAACCAGTGGAAGGAACTGAAGATAGCATAGGGCTGCCAGTAGAGATAGTCAAATCTCTCTCCACAGAGCAGCACAACTGCTATCTTCTGATCAAAGCCATCAAGTCTGGAAGTCTCAGTCCACAGTTGGCTGGTCTCAAGTGCGGACCTCTGAACCAATCCAGGTGGCTCACTACTGCACAGGCCATCTTGCTGTTGTGGATGAGGGAGCACGGACTGAAGGGGGAGGTGTTGAGGAGGCTTGAGATCCTCGTGAAGTTCTGCCTTAACTTCTACTTCAGAATGTACTACGACATCAAAGTGAAGCACCACCTCAAATTTGGTCCTGCACACGTTTTTTCAAGCCTGAGGCTGCTGAAGAACCAGACTACCGAGGTCAGGAACATCATCTCTGCTGCAGTGATAAGAGGAGCTTACCACGCACATCCTGAGAACATCCTGGCTTCATTCCTGTGCAGTGAGGATGCGCATCAGAGAGCTTTTGCTGTGAGCCAGATAGAAAAGACCAGAGAAGGAAGAGACTTTGGTGATACGACAGTGAGGCCCATAGAAATCCCAAAGTCAATCTGCAAGCCACTTCACCTGATGATCTCATCAACTGGGTATCAGAGAATATTTACGAGCCTATTTTCACCTGCAAGATGACCTTGACTGAGCTCGAGGATCTCAGTAAAACTCCACTCAAAGTGGACGCTTTCTCTGTTCATACTTAGTCCTGCGAGAGAACTGTACAGGAAGTCTCAACTGCTTCCCAAGCTGTGTACGGTCACGAGAGGAGAGATGGGTGGGTGAGAACCAGGATAGACTATCGAGAAATGCTTCCAGTGTTCAGATCGAAGCAGGACATACTTAAGAGCTTTTCAGGTTCGAGTGGTTGATGAAGAGGCTGAAGCCATCGTTGATGCTCATAAGAGCTGAAAGCCCTCATAAGATCATAATATAAGATCTTATGAGGCCACGCTTTTCAGGGATCCAGGAAGAACAGGCGTGTAAACCTACACGTGGAGGTGGCAAGTCTCCCGCTACTCGATCAGAGTAGAGCTGGTGAGTCGCGCCGATTCTTTGAAGAAAAACTTAAAATTCTTAAGTTTTACTTGAAACCTAAACATTTTTTCAGCACCCAGAGGTGTTGAAACGCCAGAAAGCAAGGATGAGGTCAGAAAAGCAGCTTTTAGACTAAATCATATGTAGAACAGCTGCGCGCTTTGGTTTGGGTGCCATGAGGCTGCGTTAGGCAGCCTTCAAATCAGAAAATCGCGATTTTGACCAGGAAAATGAGATTTTTCGGAAAAGTTAAAAATAATAAACCCATCTTAGAGTTAATTTTTACATAGGAATACATATTAGCCACTTTGTTTTTCTAAAATTTCAACCCTGAACCCAGAGTATGATATGCCCTAATGGGCATCTCTTAATCAGTTTGGTTTTAAAAGGTCCCACTCAACTGACCTGTGTATCTATGTACTTAAATAAATAATATCTAAATACACTGACAGTAAGTAATTCAACTTATTTATAGCTGTTTCCTACATATAAATAAGGCATATAAGTAAGACCTCTGTTAAAGGTCTGGATCGGCTACTAAAATTCTACAAAGTCTATTCGAAGAAGCATGATATTCTTTTTAATGTTATAAAAACTAAGGTTATGCAACCAGCTCCTTGAGTGATGACACAGATATAAGAAAACAATCTCGAAGCCTTTGTGCTAAAGTGAATATGACTATAAGGAACTTTCGGTTCTGTACAAGTGAAGCTAAAGACACTCTCTTTCGTACGTTCTGCAGTATATATACGGACAACAAATCTGGGTGAATTATAAAAAAGGTTCTGCCAGAACCCTAAATTTGCTCTACAAGTCTTTTAGACTCTTATCTCAGAGATGCTCAGCTTCTTAACGTTTTGCTACCTGCAATGTCCTGAGCTTCCCGGAGGTAACAAGACGTGCTCAATACAGTCTAATGCAAAGAATTAAAAAATCAACCAACCCGATTATCCAAGCTATCCATGAGTCCTGCTGTTTGTCCTCTAAGCTATGGAATTCTTAGTACGAAAACATCTGTCTGTAGCTCCACTTAACTCCGACATTACTGTATTATTTCTAATCAATTGTATATATTTGTATCCTTAGTATGTGAGCTGTCATTGTATTAATAATATTTGTCATATGGACTATATAGTCTGCCAATAAACCTTTTCATTTTCATTTTCACTTTCATATATATATATATATATATATATATAATATATATATATATATATTATACAGGAAGGAGGGGTCGAAGTCGAACGCCCACAAGAATTTCCCCCCATATAGCAAAAAGGGAGCCAAAATCAAGGTCCAAAATTTTCGAAATGCATGGAAACGCTGCGTTTGAAAGATTGGAGTTCATAGACAGGGGGATAGAGGGATTGTGTAAAGTTATTCAAGAGCTGACCAGTTGAGCAGATGAAAGAATGAGAATATCAATTAACCCTTGTGTTAGAGAATCGAACAGAAAATGGATAAGAATGTGTCGAAACTCTTGAAATGCAAGCTCTCCTTAATTAAAGGAGGAGGTATGCAATTATAGAGTTTAGATTAGCAGTGTCCGTTATAACAGCATCAGTAAGCTAGAGTAAGGTGCCATTGCGTCGAAAAGAAAGGGACTGAAGAGAGTGAGTAAGAGGCGGGTAATTGATGAGAGAAAAAGCCTTTAATTCCATCCAGTCAAGTAGAGCTGTGTGGGTTGAGTCAACCTGCACATGAGAAGCGAACTCCATACAGAGACGACAAAACCCCTGTACAGAGATACCGACTGAGTGGGGATGAAAAAAAAAAATATATATATACACACTCTTACACCGATAATTCCACCCTTCATTTCTCCACCCGCATGATAAAATGTCCCTCTCAACAGTCACTCTATGATTCGCGTAGGACGACTATGGTGCATTATTCCTGCAAAGAGGCAAATATTTTTTGTGTACATAACAGTAACAGCATAATAATAAACTTTATAAAGAACAGGACAAGAATAACAAAAACATTTGGCGTATAAAATTTAAAGTAAAGAACAAAAAATATGTAGCACCAGCTTTTAACATGTACACTGAGACCAAAATTTTGAGCAAGGTGATGACAGTATTGTCATCAAACTTCGATGCTTGATGAAATATTTTTCGGGTAGTGATTCCTTGAAATTAATTTAATCGAAGTGGGTGGCGCCATTTATTGGAGGAAATGTCAATTAAATACTATTTCAATTTATTTTCATTAACCGATGTAGATAAATGCATGCCAATTTTATGTTAATCAGAAACAATATACTAAAAGCAACTTAAGTTTTAAGATTAAATACATGATAAATGAATTTATCTTACGGCGGTGAGATTCGAACCGGTGCCGCTGAAGATTCGAATTTTCCGAACCGCCACGTTACCCACTTGACCATTCCATTATTTTATGCAGGAAGGAGCCAAGAGCGAATGGCCGCCAAAGCGCTCCCCCCCCCCCCCCCACCGTCCCCGATAGAAGAGGAGAGCCAAAATGAAAGTCCAGGGTTTTTGAGAAACATAGACAATCTGCGTTTGAAAGAGTGGAGGTCACCGAGAGTGGGAAAGATGGATTGAGGAAGATTGTTACAGAGTTCACCGGTTGAGTATATGAAAGATTGAAAATACCGGTTAACCCTTGCGGTAGAGAGTTCGACAGAAAAGAATGAGAAAGTGTAAAAAGTCTGGTGCTCTCCTTAAAGGAGACATGCAGTTAGAAAGTTTAAAAGAGCAGTGTTCATTATAATAGCGATAGCAAAGAGAGACTGAGGCAACACTGCGTCGAAGAGAGAGGGATTGAAGACAGTAAGAGGCTGAGAAGTGATGAGACGAAAAACCTTTGATTCCACCCAGTCAAGTACGTATGTGTGGGTCGGGCCACCCCATACATGAGAAGTATACTCCATACAGAGGCGGACAAGTCCCCTGTACAGAGACAGCAAGTGAGTGGGGGTGAAGAAACTGCGGAGGCGGTAAAGTACACCTAAACTCTTAGAAGTTATTTTGGAAAGAGAGTGAATGTGATCATTCCATGAAAGATCACGAGGGAAAGAAACCCCAAGAATGTTAAGAGAAGAGGAAGGATTGAGTTGTATGTTGATGAAGGTAAGGGGATAGCTGTGTGGAAGATTGTGACGAGTATACAGATGGAGGAACCGAGTTTTTGAGGCATTGAAAGCCACAAGGTTTTCTCTGTTTTAATCAGATATAGCAGAAAGATCAGAAGTCAGGTGTACCATAGCCGCACCATGCGAATCATGGAGTGACTGTTGAGAGGGGTGCTTTTGGAAGCGGGTGGAGAAGTAAAGAGTGGAATCATCGGAATGGAAGTGAGTAGGTCAGGAAGGGCGACTTAAATGATCATTAATAATTAAAAGGAGAAGAATGGGTGACAGGACAGAACCCTGAGGAACACCACTGTTGATACATTTAGGAGAAGAACAGTGGCAATCTACAACCATTCATACGGAGGAGACTGTAGACACCAATCGACCAGGGAAGTACTCCGGGGTGGACATTAGACAGAAGATAGGGACTGATGGAACTCCCTTTTCTCCTGTCACTGTCCTCCTTTAGCTGGTCTTTTTCCGTGTCTCATCTACCATGTGAGCAGTCCAGCATGCTCTCAAACACACATTCCTCTCCCTATTTCTCATTACATATACATGCATCTTACCTATCACATAATCTTTTTCAAAATTTAAAAAAAATTGCATCAACCTCAAGACCTTGGAGTCCCCTGAGGAGGGGACCATAAATATCCCCACTTCTAGCTACCCCGCTGCTGATACCGGGAAGGCAGACCCGGCTAACAGGGCTGGATCTGCTACCGCCCATTCGTGATGTTCTGGACCTCTGTTTAATTCACTTTTATTAAACTTCTGCAACATTCGTGGCCTTTTCTCAAATTTTCAATATGTTAAATACTACCTCTCCCCTTCTAAACCTCATCTTCTTTTCCTCACTGAAACTCAGGTGTCTGGAACGACTGACAGCAACCCCTTTTTCTGTACCTCTCTTACTTTCTCTTTCCTCAATTTCACTCCGAAGGTGGATGTTGCGTGTATGTACGCAATGACCTAACTTGTTCTCGTATTCCCGAACTCGAATCTTCCGCATTCTATACCCCCTGGCTACGGCTTACATGCTAATCTCAAACTAAATACAACAGCGCTGTTTATTTTTCCCCTAATTCTACTGACCGTCCAAAATTCTTTGACTACGTCACTTCCAAAGTGGAATACATTCTTTCCCGTTCTTCCTTTACTGAACTCTCCATTTTTAGGAGATTTCCCTGTTCGCCGCCACCTTTGGCTTCCCTCCGATTTCACTAACATCCCTGGTGAACTAGTTTACAACTTTTCTATCCTAAATAACCTATTGTAGAGCAGATTGTATAGCACCCTACTCGTATCCCCGATCGCCTTGGAGATAGGCCCAACATTCTGGATTTATTTCTTACCCCTCATCCTTCTTCTTACTCTGTGAAACCTTTTCCTCCGTTCGACTCCTCCGACCACAACCTTATATTTTTCTGATTGGGAGGCCTTTGGGCAGTACTTCTGTGATTTCCCATGGAATGATTACTGCTTCTGTGGCCTGGGCCCTTCCAAGTGTGCTGAGTGCTTCATGGAAGTGATTCGAGCATAGAGGAATACAACGTACATTCCATATTGTATTCCTACTACTAATGCTAAAAAACCTTGGTTTAACTTTAACTGTTCTAGTGCTATCCGCAACAGAGAAGAGCCTTTTGAAGGTACTGTCGCTGTGCAATTCCTGACTCTCACTCGGCTTATATTTCTGCCCAGAATCGTGCAAAATCTGTTCTTCTGGTACTTTTCCTTCCTGCTGGAAGTTCGCTTTCATTCAGCCTGCCCCAAAGAAGTGTAAGCGCTCTCAACCCTCCAGCTAACGTCTAATTGGTTTGATTTCTTGCCATTCCAAAGTTTTTGAATCTATCCTTAATGGGAAGATTCTTAAACACCTCTCTTTTCACAATCTGCTTTGAGCTCGTCATTATGGGTTCCGCAAGGGACGGTCTACTGGCGATCTTTTTCATATTTCTCTGACTCTTGGTTATCCTCCTTTTGGGATTTCGGTGAAACTTTTGCTATTACGGTATACATATCAAAGGCTTTTGATAGAGTCTGGCACAAATCTTCACAGATAGAAGGATATAAACTGAAAGGTTTATATCCTTCTATCTGTGCCTTGGGCTATGTCGTAGCCAATGTCGTAACACCGCTTCCCGTTGATCAGCGAGGTTAAGCGACATTGGGTCTGGGTAGTAGTTGGATGGGAGACCGTCCTCCGTGTCCAGATTGTGTTGCGACCCCTGGTTCGGATCCCACGTAAAGCTGTAGGTCCCCTCCTTCACATGACCTTAGATGTTACGAAGGAGATTAAACAACCCCAATCATTATTATTATCTGTGCCTTATATATATATATGTACTCCTATATTCTCCTTGGCATTGGTTTCACTATATATATTGTCATAATATATACAGTGTTTGTGTATCTATATATATATATATATATATATAGAGAGAGAGAGAGAGAGCGCGAGCCCTATGTCTTGGTTAACTCTTGTTTTGCTTCCCACCGAATTGTCCATTTTGACGAAGATGAAGCTTGTCACTGCACTTTAGATTAGACCTATAGATTTTTCGATGTTTACATCAAATCATTCGCGACGATGTCGTCTATCTTTTGGTGTAAAGTGCGGGTGATGTAGTTTCTTCTGAAAAAAGTTATAGCCTTCACAATAGCCGTCCGAGAAGTGCTATTAGGGGGTCAAAAAAGATTTGTCCACCTGTGTGGACGACAAATTTAATTATTATAAAAATATAAATGTAAATACAACTTCAAAACTGAGCTAATAATAATAATAATAATAATAATATTAATAATAATAATAATGAAACTTTAAAAATAAAATGAAATTTAATTTGTAATTTAACAATTAGTTAACGAAAATATAACTCTCTTCCTTGAAATATTTTAATTCATTAATCCCGACCTTGTAATTGTGTTCCCTGAAGGTTTTAGAAGAGACCTTTGTTTTAGTTCATTTTTAATTCAATTTTTGTTTCCATTAAATTGGAAAATTAAAAAACTACATTGATTGAATTGGACAGCACACAGATCTCTCTCTCTCACTCTCTCTCTCTCTCCGTTTACGTTGTGGCCACATCGTAACACTGCTTTCCTTAATGTCAGAGAAGTTAAGCGACGTTTGGTCTCAATAGTAGTTCGCTGTGTTCAGATGACGTTGCGACCCGTAGATGGTTGTTTTCCCACGTAAAGCTTTAGGTCCCATCCCTCACGTGACATTTGCTTTTTCGAAGGTGAAATAATCCTAAATGTTATTATCATTTTCTCTCTCTAAATTAAGCAGACCGAAATAAACTCGACCTAAACCTGACCTAACTTCAACCTAACGTAAGCAAACAAACCTAACCTAAATTAATCCATTCGAACTAACTCCCGCCATCTAAACAAGAAAATACAGTTAGCCATAATCCTTTTTAGGTGTTAAAATATTCTTCAGTCCTCTCTCAATTATACTATTAATATATGATATGTACTGTAATATATAAAATGTAATATAGGAGGAGACTGTAGACACCAGTTGACAGGGGAGAGGAAGTTAGACTCCAGGGGAAGTATGCATGAAGGGGGAGAGGGGTAGTCCCCAAAGGGGTATCTTAACCTAAGAAGGATTATAAAGAGAGAAGAAAGAGAAGAGATGTTCTCGCTGGCATGTCTCGGCGCATAATGGGGTCTTGGCCAGCCATCCTGGACGGCTTTAGAATCACAGCCAGTTGGCTTAGAAGGCGTAATCAGCCAGTCGTCTTGCCGTAGTGTATACATATATATATATTAATGTGCAAGAATGTAGAGGAAGCCAGCTGGCAACGCCACCAGCTGCCAGCGGCAGGAATGATGGCGTAGTGCATACATACATATTTATTTATCTAGCTCCAAATCGGAGAATTAAAACGCACATCGCTCTGGCGCAGAAACAGCAAAGCACAAACGCATAAAAAATAATATCGTTTATATATTTATATATATAAGCACACACACACACACACACACACACTGTATCGTTTATATATATATATATATATATATATATATATATATATATATATATACAGTAGACCCTCACATTAACGTACACTTTGGGGGGAGCGTGTGGTCGCTAAAGTGAAATTTCTGCTAAAGTGAAGAACAGAAAACCCCCACTTTAACGTTCCTGGGAACGTTAAAGTGAAGTACGGACGACCCCCACTTTACCGGACTACAGGACGTTGAAGTGGGGTTTTTCCAGTACAGTTACACATGTATGTATAGCCCTCGAATCTCCACATTCAACACATAACATGAAAATGCATACATAGACTTACCTACTTATGAACACATGCACATGTAAATATTTATTTTTATGTACTCACCATATAGAGTCAATCCTCCAAAATATCGTCGGGAACTTCTGGTGTGATGGCCGGAAAATCCAAGTCTGGTGTGAGGGTCCTGAACTCCACTTCAGGCTCCGGTAGGATGGCTGGCGAAGGAGTACTACTGCTAGTACTTGCACTCTCAGGAAACTGAAATGGTGACACAGTGAAGCCAACTCTGCTGCTAGTACTTGGCGTTGGTGACGGTTCGGTGGGCAGTGAAAGGTCAGACATTCCGCTTGAAACGGAGATTCGGCGTGAAACGGGCGTGGACGTGCATCGGGGCTTGGCAGCAGGGGGCTTGAAGAAATCATGAATTTTCGTTTGCTTGATCCTTTTGTTTTGACTAGCAATGATTTCATTTTAGCACTTCCTTATGTAGTTATAGTAAGGGAGAATATTAGGCAGTGCCGTAGTCTCATCAATGAATTTCATCACAACATCAGCAGCATCTCTTGCCTGGCTCAACGTAGTCTTGGGTATAACCTCGGAGACATCTTCAGCGTCCTCGTCTTCATCAAGAGGTTCATCAGTGGATCTGTCTTCAGACCTGATTGAAATGTTGGCCGCAATTTCACTCTCACTAAGATCTTCGTACCCTGAGTCACCATCGTCAGCATCAAGCCATTCCACAATTTTGTCCTCTGTAGCCTCTGTTTCGCCCGTGTACGGAAAATTCCCAGTCGGAATATTGCCAGGCGGAAAATTGCCAGGCGGAAAATTGCCAGTGGGGAAAATTGCCAGTGAGAATATTGCCAGGCGGAAAATTGCCAGTGACAAAAATATGTAAAAATTTAGAAAGTAAGAAATAAAGTAATTGAGAAAAAGGACGTGTGTGTGTGTGTGTGTGTGTGTGCGTGTGTGTGTGCGTGTGTGTGTGTTCCAGCCATAACTCCAAAATGGAAGCAGTTACAAACATGAACCTTCACACACATATTGATTAGGTCCCCAGGTTGTGCACCTGGGTGTTAATACATAAATAAAATAATTAAAATTACTGGGTTAGGTTCATTGAATGCCAGGTTTGGTCCTCTGTACGCCCTTGACGATTGGTTAGGTTAAGTCGTGATATTTTCGTTAGCTTTAACGAAAAGGCTTTAGCTCAGACCAAGAAATTGCACTTCGAAAGAGGGGAAGAGAGACATACTGCCAAAAAGTACAAAAATATCAATGACAGATTGGAGAAAGTCATCCGTCAGTATAATGAAGAAGATAAATTGACATTTCTTCGATCTATTGCTTATAATCTTCATACTTTTTCAGGCTTTCCTTTCCTTAACAAGTTTTAGCATTTTAAAACTTTAAGTAATAATATTTTAATAAATAAATCCTTTTTTGTGAATTTTAGTTTTTTTCTCACTGGCAATATTCCGGCTGGCAATATTCTCACTGGCAATTTTCCCCACTGGCAATTTTCCGGCTGGCAATTTTCCGCCTGGAAATTTTCCGGCTGGCAATGTTCCTACTTCCGTTTCGCCTGCTTGTTGGAGAACACCCAAATAGTCCTGTGGCTCGAAGCCCTCGAAGTCTATTTCCAGGTCCTGGATGTTATGGAGCAGTTTCTTCCAGGCATTGTGCAGAGTGGACTCCTTGACCTCGTTCCAGCTGTCGGCCCAATTGTAGATAGCAGACTTGATGTTGTAGGCTTTGAAGTTCCTGAGTGTCTTCTCAGCCCTGTCCTCTGCGTCATCTTCAGAGATGACACACAAGCACTGCTCCAATTGCTTGGCCCTGTAGATTCTCTTGCAGCTCACTATCGCCCCCTGGTCCATAGGTTGTATTAATGACGTGGAATTAGGGGGGGAACATAGCTCTGATCTTGCCATCCTCACTTGCGAGTTCCTCTGCACGTGGGTGTGCTGGCGCATTGTCTAGCAAGAGGACAGCCTTCACATCTTCAGAGCTTATTTTCAAAACATGTTCCTGGTATGCCTTCACCTGCGCAACGAAGAACTTGTGGAACCATTCGTGGAAAATAGTCCGCGTGAACCAGGCCTTCTGGCTGCTCCTGCAAATGACTGGAAGTTCGTCCATGCAGTCCTTGAGTACGCGAAGTTTGGCTGATCTTCCAACGACCAAAGGCTTCAGTCTATGCGTACCGTCAGCATTTGCGCAGGCCAACACAGACACACGCTGTTTGTCTGTCGTAAAGCCTAGAAGATGTCTGTCAGTTTTGTGGGCCAGTGTATTTGTGGGTATGCTCTTCCAAAATAAGCCCGTCTCATCGCCATTATACAGCTGGTAGGAAGCAACCCCAGCCTCATCAATCAGAGTCTGTAGTTCGCACCTGAACGACTCCACTTGAAACAGGTCCGCTCTTGCTGCTTCTCCCAGAAGCTTTCTGTTCGATAAGCCATGCCTGCACTGGAAACGATACAGCCAGCCACCACTTGCTTTAAAGTCCGTGTCGTTGAACTCCTGCGCGAAACGCTTAGCTGCCGACTGGATGTCGATTCCTCTGACTGGAACGTTCTTGGCCCGTTGCTGCTTGAACCACGTGTACACAGCCACATCTACGTTTTCCTTATAGGACGTATTCATGCGAGACCTTTCACTGTCTAGCACATAGGCGTGTATTTCGTTGCGCTTCTGCTTGACTTCGTAGACGGTGGTCTTGCTTATCTTATGCTTCTGCATCACAAACGCGGCACTTAACCCTTGTTCTATGTCAGCGAGATCGCTTTCTTCTCTCAATGGAGATCGTACGCCTTTTCTGTTTGACACCGGTAGTATCACTTGTGGACGCCATTGTTCAGAAAATAAAGTTTGTACGAGCAGGCAATAATTAAGTAAAGTATGTACATAAACTGTTAAAGCACAGACTATTACTGTACTCCTATATGTACTGCTATTAACTGATAAGTCACTTTGAACTAAAAAAAATGCTATGAACTGATAAGACCTGTGTAACACAATAATAAGAAATAAAAACATATAACCACATACAGTACAGACATACAGTATTCATAAATAAATGACATTTAGATACATAAATATAAATAATTATATGTAACTGTCTATGTAACATCACACAAAAGAATGCCTAACATGCACAACACTTGGAAGCGGCACTATGCACATACACAACCACTCGCCACTACTGCCCACGCAATACAACAGGAAACAACTGACCGCAACCTCATCCGAGGGCTGGTTCCAATAATATTCTGGTGGCGTCACCCACCTTCACTTTAACGACTCGGAGTCCGCTAAAGTGAAGTTTGGTGATGCTAACAGATTTTTTAGCGGAAATCTTCACTTTAACGACCTGTATTACGTTAAACTGAATGTTAACGACCAGACAGCGATTTACAGTAGTCCGTCCAAGTGAAGTTTCCGCTAATGTGAAGGTCGTTAACGCGGGGGATTTCTGTATATATATATATATATATAACTTAGTAAGGAATAAGAGGACGAGAAGGTGGTTTATTAGTCAGACGTTTCGGAAATTCAATTTCCATCATCAGTGCTAAGAAATAAAAAATAAAAAAGTGAACAAATATGGTAAAAGATTTTATACAATATATTTGTACAGTCTTATAATAATAATTTAAAGTTAAAAAAGTTACATAAAATGTAGAGAGGTAAGATATGTAAATGTTATCGGGTGAAACGAATATTGAAAGAAAACTTACCGGGTTACTGTACGAGG
>JAJOZX010002481.1:87500-135000 GCA_023014485.1 Bathynomus jamesi
TATATATATATATATGTTACCCATTTCTCTACATATAAGTCGCTATTTTACAGTGCTAATGATTGCGTACATTTGATGGGATTCGTGGACAACGGCTGCGTATTTTCGAGCCAAGACTTTGAGCAAGCGGTTTTACAAGATTCGCGATACAAGAGCAGTGACGCATTATTTTTAATTTTCAACATTTTAGCCCTTAAGCCGCACTACTTCGGAGCGTATTAGAGTACGAGGCCACGTTGGATCTACAATGCGTTCGCACTTTTTAAGCAGATTACATTTTCTCCAATATTTTCAAAAGTTTTTCCCCGATTTCAATAAAATTTGTAGCAAATAATCATTATATATAGCAGCATTGATGGTATTCATTTCAATAAAATATTTTGATAATTAAAATAATTATCTCATTTTATTGAAAATATGTAAAATATTGTGTTCCGAATTATTAAGCAAGTATTCTATTTACGAATCTAAATGGTGAAAATGGGTAAGACGAAGGATTTAACACTAACTGAGAAAAGAAAAATAGTCAAGTTACTCGCTGAAAATATAAAATCTATTGAAATTGCGAAGCAGTTTGGCAGAGCTTATCGAACTGTAAACAAGCTTGTAGCGGAGGGTACCAAACTGAGGCAGCGAAGTGATAAAGGAGCTATAAAAAAGTGACAAGGCGGCAGATATCTGAATTCAAGCGCAAATTGCAAAGCATCCATTGTCCTCAAGTAAAGAGGTTTTTGAGCAGGCTGGCATACATAATGTACCAAGAACATCTCGATGTGGAATCTTCCAAACAATTGGCAAGACGTGTAAACCTACGATTCAGTCACCATTAACACCCAGGTACAAGAAGCAGCGTGTTGAATGGGCGCGTCAGTACGTGAAAACAGATTTTAATACTGTATTGCTCACCGATGAATGAAAAGCAACCTTTGAGGGACTTGATGTTTGGTCAAGAAGATGGATTGCTGAGAGCCAATTTCTACCATCGAGATTAAGACGCCAACAAGGTGGAGGTAGTGTCATGTTTTGGGCAGGATTAATAGGCAATGAAGTAGCTGTCCCATACAGAGTGCCTGATGGTGTAAAAATGAATGCCCAGTCTTACACAAACTTTCTAAAAGAAAACCTCATTCCATGGTAGAGATTGACCCTTAGCAATCCATCTTCTTGACGAACCATCAGATCCCTCAAGGGTTGCTCTTCATTCATCAGTTAATAATACAGTATTAAAATCTTTTTTCACGTACTGACCCGCCCATTCAACACGCTGCTTCTTGTACCTGGGTGTTAATGGTGACTGAATCGTAGGTTTACACGTCTTGCCAACTGTTTGGAGGATTCCACATCGAGATGTTCTTGGTACATTATGTATGCCAGCCTGCTCAAAAACCTCTTTACCTAAGGACAATGGATACTTTGCAATTTGCGCTTGATTACAGATATCTGCCGCCTTGTCACTTTTCTTATAGCTCCTTTATCACTTCGCTGCCTCAGTTTGGTACACTCCGCTGTAAACTTGTTTCCAGTTCGATAAACTCTGCCAAACTGCTTCGCAATTTCAGTAGATTTTATATTTTCAGCGAGTAACTTTACTATTTTTCTTTTCTCTGTTAGTGTTAAATCCTTCTTCTTACCTATTTTCACCATTTAGATCCGTAAATAGAATACGTGCTTAATAATTCGGAACACAATATTTTACATATTTTTCAATAAAATGAGATAATTATTTTAATTATCAAAATATTTTATCGAAATGAATACCATCAATGCTGCTATATATAGTGATTATTTGCTACAAATTTCATTGAAATCGGGGAAAACTTTTGAAAATATTGGAGAAAATGTAATCTGCTTAATAAGTGCGAACGCAGTGGAGAAGCTCCAACCATCGGATCTTACCGGGTAAGAAGTCGCTTTAATTTTAAAACCTATCTCTCTATTCTGCGAGATAATAAAAATCCTTAAAACTCTAATAATAATATTTGTAATTTCTAATTTTTATTCTTAGGGACGCCTTGATTGTATCAGGTTGTAACATAAATTCTGCTCGATTAGAAAACGGACGATAGATAATAGAATAACCTCAAGATAATGTGAAATAGTTTTAGAAATGTTGAAAAATACATGCGGCGACAGGTTCGCACATGTTTTATCACGATACAGAATGACTTAAGCTAGTGTAGGCTTAGGCTAGTGTAGGATTAGGCTAATGAATATTTTCTCTGTTGTTTTTCATACAGCTACAACGCCATCCCCACGATATTACAGTAATTGAAAAAACATGGACCCAGGAAAGTGCATATTCGACATGTGATACTGTATGAGTTCCATCGTCACTGGGGATGAAAAATGGGTCCTCTATAACAATATTAAACGTCGACATCAGCGGTTTAGCCGTGAAACAAAGCCTAAACCTCAGCCAAGGGATGGATCCCATCCAAAGAAAATTTTGCTAAGCGTTTGGTCGGATATGCAAGGAATTATTCATTTTGAGCTTCTGCCAGATAACCAAACAATCACAGCGGAAGTCTACTGCCAAAAACTCCAGCGATTGAAGATTAATTAATCGCAGAGGTGTTCTATTCCACCAGGATAACGTGCGCCCTCACACTGCGCTCGAATCACCACTGCCCAATTGGAGGCATTTGGTTCGGAAAAAATTCCTCATCCACCCTATTCTCCGGACATCGCACCTTCAGACTACCATTTATTCAGAAGTCTGCAACACCAACTAGATGGACAAAAGTTGCAACCCAGGGAAGCTATCGAAAACGAAGTGATCACTTTTTTATCTCGAAACCAAGGGATTTCTTCGAATGTGCCATAAAAAACTTTTCTCCAAGTGGCAGGAGGTTATAGAAAAAGAAGGGAATTATATTGATGATTAATTTGTCATTATGTCATTTAATTTTTGTTGTGAATAAACTAAAAATTCGAGCAAATTTGTCCTTATAAGCATTTAATTTTTGTTCTGAATGAACTAAAAAATCGAGTAAATATATGTTACAACCTTATATTACACGAAGGGAGATGCTTACATTTATATTTTTTCTTTTTAGGGACGACCAGGTGGTGTCACGCGAAAATATTTCCGGGAAATGCGAAATTGTTGGAGAAACAATGTAAGTTTTTTTATATTCTTTTTTCTTGTACGTGTTTGCGGGTGGGGGTAAGAATAAACCAACTATTTTCAACATTTTTTTAAATAATAAAACCAAGGGTGACATTTTAAATATATTTATAAATTAACACATAATTCCGTTTAATGTATACAACATATTTTTTTTAAGTAATTTTGGTTTCAATGCTTTATCGTACAAATAGGAGTGACCATAATTTTTATACATTATATATATAGAGTATAGGGGATATAAATTTAAGTGCAGGGTTTTTATTACAATGGTATAAAATTACTATAGACAATTTTAACACAAAGATCTCGCTTATTGCGACGGTACATGGTATATATATTATATATATATATATATTATATATATATATATATACACACACACATATATATAAAACTTGGGTGAATGGTTTGTTCTTAGGGAAACGTAGCTTAGCGAGGAATAGGAGGACGAAAAAATGGTACATGTTATTTACCGATGTTTCCGAAAAGTTCAATTTCCATCATCAGTGCTCAAAAGTTTAAAATCAAATAGAAAAAATAAGTATAATAAACAAAAACAAACAATATATTAAAATGAACGTGCGACAATGGTTACAATATATATTAAATTAAAATTAAAAGATTAAAAATGAAATACTATAAAGTATAAGAGAGTGGACACTAAGTGAAAAATTTAAAACGGTTAAAAGATGAATCAGAATTAAGGGGGTTCTTACCAGGTTGCTAACGTAGTGAAAGACTAATTGTACACAAGATTGGAGATGGTTGCTTTTTGAAAAAATCATATTAGAAAGGTGCAAGCGGTACACAATAATATACATATGGAAAATACTTGAGGGCTGTGTCCCTAACCTTAGAAATGAAATAGAAACAAACTGGAATGAGAGAAGAGACAGATTTTGTACAGTCCCATCACCAGCGGTGGGACAAGGGGCCATGAAAACGAGGATGGAAAATCCCCTCAGAATACGAGGCCCGAAGCTTTTCAATGTCCTACCAAAAGAAGTGAGGAATCTCCAGCACACCGACCTGAATAACTTCAAGAACCAGCTGGACAGATTCTTGTGCAAAGTCCGTGACCAGCCATGCGTGGCTGGCTATGAGGGCAGGATGAGATCAGAGAGCAATTCCCTCCTTCACCAAATCCCGCAAATGAGGCGGGATTCTGCAGAGAGGTCGACCGTAGGTCGATCCTGAACTGTCGTTCGAACTCACCTAAAGCAAGTAAGTACTATATTCTCATTTTATACATTACGCGTGTCCGTTTCATTTACAATGGGAATCTCCGGACTACCTCGCTAAACACGAGGTTATCATTACCCTCATAATCACACAAATCTAGCTTTTTTAAGAAATCTGAATAGCTCTTCCCGCGAGACAGAAATTAAATAAAGCAGAGGCAATGATATCCGCACACATTTGTGAAAAAATTTGTTGTACACGTAACTTTTTTATAACCTCCATAATTACGGGGTCGAGCCACAATTGCAGTACTAAAGATTCATAACAATAGACACATTCTCTATTTCTAACAAATATCCCAAATCAGTGGGCACCCGGGTTGTCAAGGGAGCCGGTGTTTACTATAAATGCGGCTTTTTTTTTTGTAATGGGTTGTTTCAATTTTTTTATTTTTTGCATAATTCCCAGCGAATATGTTTCGCGTGAAACAATCCTGCATCATAACTGCGCGTATCGTCATTTCATCCATTATTTTTAAAAATCACCAGAGACACTTCTGCAGCGGTCAATCTCGATGACGCTCTGGCTTTCCAAGTAAAACAGTACACTTATCGGGTTGGCTAATGCTTCACCAAATTCAAATCTTACACCAAGACTGCTGTGCGACTCGAGGTTCAGATGTATGCTCACGCTGCCACACTGATCAGCCGATAGATCAAATGCGAAGATGGTACTACCATTTAAAAATTCGTCTATCGTGACACCCGAGCCAAATACATCACACCCATTAATATTGCTGGACAGATTGTGGTATGCTCGTGAACATAAAGAAAACTCGGGGCCGATAGAGTAATTCACTTCCATAACCGCATCAACAGATGCGCCATTAATATGCAAATTTATGCTTTTCAAGCCGAAATTTTAGAATTTGAAGGCCGATTTCTTATACTCACCGACCATGGCCTTATGATCAAGGAAGCCGATAAGAGCGCGCTGTGCAGAATACCGAAAGCCACATTTTGTATCTGCTTGGTACTGTAGTTACACCGGCCGTGATGGTATGCGTTTTTAAAATCACGCGTCTCATTGGATATTTAACTGTATCTTTCAACAAGCGTTTCTCAATTTCCATCTGCTTGGTGACTATATATAGCTTCAACACCGTTGAAAAGCAGCTTATCTTGCAACAAAATTTCAAAATGAAGTCGTGCGTATGAATCGTAAATTTTCTTTAAAAAATTTTTACATTTATTTTTTAAAATTTTTTAAATTTAAGTTTTACAAATTAGTATTCCCCGGACAAAGTTTTATACCTGAAAGGACTTATGCAAGAAGCCGGAGCAGACTTTCCATGCCTCACAGAAACCCATCTAAAAGACTGCCAGGCGAACTGTGAAAACTGTGAGTTCTGTGTTGACAAAAAAGAAATACAAATTGACAACTATAACATACTCCGAGCCGACAGAACAGTGAGACGTAAAGGAGGATGTGCTATTTACACACGCCAAAGGCATATGGCAGAAATAGCTATAAGTATCTCAAACAGCTACGCAGAATGTGTAGCAGCAAAAGTTGAAAACTTAAATATGGTACTAATTGTAATGTACAGACCCCCAAACACGATAACCTCAAAATTTTCAGATACCATTACAAAAGTAAGAAAGTGGATAAAAGATCTACACTCTCCAACCCCCAATTTTTTTTTTGTGGTGATTTTAATTTTCAATTCATGAAATATAAAAGGAAAGGAAAAAATATGTGTACACCAGGACAAGTTGGGCACACAGGAAGACCAGAAGCAGGTAAAAATGCTACTAGCTTTAGCTGATTAATTTATGTTAACACAAGAAAAACAGAAAACACAAGAAAAACCAACTGCTTAGATTTGGTATTCACAAACAACAGCAACCAAATTGATAATGTAGAAATATCCCCCACTATAATATCGGATCACAACATTACTGAAATAACCAATATAAAACCAACAGGAAAGGAAAGAACACGAACAACAGAAAGAAGCAAATTTGAAATTTTGAATTTTCTCTCCAAAGCTATAAACTGGGAGGATGTTGCATCCAACATGGAAGTAATAGATTGGAAATCCATTTTCGAGGCCAAGACAACGGAAGAGATGCTAATGACTTTAGAGAAGACGCTGGAAATTGTGGAAAGACATGTCCCAAAAATACAACAAAGAGGAAAGAGAAGCAGGTTCGAGAGACAAAAGAGGGCATTGTTCCGAAAGAGAAAAAGAGTGACTGCAAAATTAAGTAACTGTAAATATAACAAAATCATGAAAATATTAAATGATAAACTGCAGAGTATCGATGACGTCATACAGGAACTAATTTAGAAGCATACAGAAAAAGAAGACGACGACCCTATAGAAGCAATAAAGGTTAACTCAAAGTACTTCTATAATTTTGCAAAAAGGAAGTCGATAAACCATGTGACTATCGTACCTTTGAAAAAAGAGGACAGTGCTTTATCCGATGATCTAACAGGAGTATCTGACATATTAAGAGCTCAGTACGAATCACCTTTCAGTATCCCAAAAATTGACAAACTGATATGCGATAGAAACGCGTTCTTTGAAGAACTACAAGGGGAAAGTATAACGGACTTCGACTTTACGACAGATATTACACAAGCTATAGGGAAACTAAAAGCACACAGCGGCAGAACCGGATAAATGGAATGCCACACTGATCAAAAACTGCAAGAATGCAATCGCTGAGCACCCTATATTGAATATGGAGACACTCACTATCACGGGAGAAATACCGGGCATCCTGAAGAGCGCGATCATAGTCCCAATATATAAAGGAGGAGATCGATCCGAGGCCAAAAACGATAGGCCAGTGTCGCTTACATCGAATTTCACTAAAATATTTGAAAGAATAGTCAGACAGAAAATCTATGACTTTTTGGAAACTCGGGGAAAAATTCAATGATAACCAACATGGGTTTCGGTCAGGTTGACCATGCCTATCACAACTAATGGAACACTACAACTACATTATTGATGCAATGGAAAGTAATGAAAACTATGATGTAATATACAGACTTTGCCAAAGCGTTTGACAAGTGTGACTATAGAATTATAATACATAAACTGAAATATATGGGAATAACAGGAAAAGTAGGGGAATGGATATATAATTTCCTTAGTGACATAGATGAGGACGTTACCAGAGACACCACAGTAACATCCTTTGCCGATGACACGAAGTTCAGTAGAAAAATAAGAAACCCAGAAGATATAGGATCTCTACAAACAAACATGAACAAAATCTACAAATGGAGAGAAGACAACAATATGAAGTTTAACACTGTGAAATTTCAGCTGTTACGGTACGGAAAAAGAGACTCCCCAAAATCCATGGAATATTATACCCCAAATGGACAGGAAATTCAGAGAAATTCTACAGCAAAAGATTTAGGAGTTGTAATGACTGACGATGCGAAATTTGAAACATAAAATAAGATAGCAGTAAACAGAGCAAAGAGAATAACTGGGCAGATATTTAGAACCTTTAAACGAAGGTATAAGAATATAATGATTCCTCTACTGAAAAGACTGATCATATCCAAATTGGAATTTTAATCCATAATAAAATGCACATTTCAATTTCCATTTTTAGTTAACGCGGCAAATGATGATAACATCAGCTCTGTCAATATGCTGTACCAAAGAAAAATATGACTTCATCTTCAAATATCTTGCTTATCTGTCGAGCCGCTGTTGCAGCCAAAATTTTTCCTTTGTCTTAAAATATTTTGCAAAAAATTCAGCCTATTGAAAATAAAAAAAAGTCAACATTAAATAATAATGATGTCACCAAAATTTGTGCATACAAAACTCGTATAATTTTTCAAATTTTCATTCTGATTATTCTGATCTGACCTAGAGGCTGAAGCATTACTTGTAACATTTTAGAAGAAGTAAACTACAGTAAGAGAATATCTTTGTCTTCCCCTTTGATTCCTGCTTTCTTCAGAGAACTTAGTATCAAAATAGAAGAAAGTAATTTCCCAATATGCTACAAGAAGAATCGGGGAACCATTAGATAATTTAGTAAGTTTCACAGAATCCTCCGATCCACTACAAGAAATCGAAGTGTAGTATAAGAGAAACTACTGCGATTCCATACACGGTACCAGCTACTTCAGAGTTGCTACCACCTAACCAGAACCCCCGTCAACCTCGAACCTCCCAAGGCCATAGACGGAGGGGGGGTTAACATATATATAATGCATGAAAAATGGGAAATGCAGATTTCTGGAAGATTCCTCTGAAACCGTGGGGAATTTCCATGTCAACAAAGTGTGGACATAAAATGTGAGTCCACTTCAGTTCTCTCTAATTTCGCTCAAATTGCTCTCCCTCAATCGACTGCCATCCCTCAACCTCACTCGACCTCCTTCGTTCGACTTTCATCTCACTCAATATTCGTCCACTCGACCTTCGATTCTCACTTCTCGTTGAACAAATACTTCATCACTGTTGCAAGCCAGAATCCATTTTATCCGTCTTGTAACCTTTACAACCGACGTCACCACTTCAGTCGCAACGTAATCACCATATCAAATCCACGATGCTGAAACCAAAATGTGCGCATATCAATCTTTGGCATGTAACACTTCATTATTGTTGTACCTAAGTTGTTCTTTGTTATTTGTGACGGTTAACAGAGCGGTAAATTAAATTATAGTTTCTTTGCCCTTGCACCAAGGAACTACAGACTACAGTTTATATATACTGTATGTTATACATGTTATAATTTATAATCGAAGTCGCGCCCTGATGACTGTGATAGTGATTTCATTCATTCAATATTCCCCAAGCTATGTATGACTCGTTTCCTTCCAACGGAAGTCACGCGCTGTGACGCAGATGGTTTCTTTGATTTCACTTGGGAAACACAATGCTCTCAGGTGACGCCAACCGCTTGCGTGATGGCGTAGCCAGGTTCCGTTCCTTTGACTATATAAGAAGGGGATCAGCGCCCTTATGGCAGATCCCTGAAGGAGGGTTTCCGGGCCGAAGGGTTTCGGTCCGTTAACGGGATTTGCTTTTGAGAATTGGAAGATTGGGTACCAATTTGAAGTCTGACCATTTAGACAGAAAGATCGGTAGTTTGGAATTGATTCATATAAGTATGGGGACTCAGAACGGACTCGAGGGCGTCCTAGCAGGGGTTCGACTTATTTCATATTTTACAATGAAGAGAAAGTAACATTTTATCATTATGAAACTTGTATTTTTATTATTATTATTACCTCCCTGTTCTATATAAAAGAAACATTTGATTCATGCTAATCCATCCTATTTATCTCGCCTATATTCAAATTAAAGCTCATGTAAGCCATTGTGTTTATTTTCTACTCTTTGGACTTTGATAACTGGGATAAAAGAAAAACACGGGCCCACACAGTACTCCTCGATTGTGGGAATACGAAGAGTAAACTATTTCTGCATCCAGGTGCTAAAGTAATAACCCTCTCTCTAGTAACATCCTGACCTTGCCCGGAGAGAGCAGGTTATTACATGTATATATTCCTCCTTTTATCATGTAGTTCTTACAGAAGTGGTGTTAGGGATGGTTAAGGGGTATAGTGTGTTTTAGTGTGTTTAGAAAATAGTGTCTCCAGGTGGAATATTGTATTAATAACCCAAGAGTAATATGAGCGCAAAAGGTTAGAGTGCAATTGCATGCAATGTTGATCAAATGTTGCAAGGTTCCACCCACCCCACCCCCTAGTGCCAGTGCCTACTTCCTCCTCCCCCCAGGGTGCAAAAAAAGAAAGGAAAAAGGGGGAATCTCCCCAGCTGCAACAAGCTGGGGGAATCCATCTAACCTTAGAGAGAGAGAAGAGACTTTGGGGAGAAGTTGGGACGGCCTCATCCCCCAAAGGGGTATACCTAGTTTGGGAAGGTAAGAGAGAGAGAGAGACATGTTTTCACCTGGATCGTAAGACGCATAATGAAAGTTCACCCGAGCATCAGTTGACTATGAAGGTCCTAATCAGCCAGTTGGCTTAAGCAGCCAGTTGGCAATTGGCTTAATCCGCGAGTTGGCTTAGAAGACGTAGAAGGCATAAATGGCTTGTATACATATTAATAACCTTCGAGTGGATTAAAAGCGCACACACACGCACATACACTCTTTGACTATATATATGCCCATAGATCCCTTATTATTACAAAACACACACACACACACACACACACACACAACGTATATAAACAAATGTATGTAAAGTCCCAATAGCAAAATAAGTACGAGCATGCTGAATAACTACCACACAAAAGGAATACCTCCTCACAACCATCACCACAACCAGCACCACAACCACCAATCGTCTAAGTATAGACTTTTAGGAGCTCATCCCTTCAACAGCACATGGTGAGATGAGGGCTACAACCAATCGTCTAGACCTTAAGACCTCTCAGCAGTAACACAGTATTACACAGCCGCCTTACCTACGGTATCACTTACCAACACCTGACCAAAGCCGTCTTACCCACGGATTTTACTTACCACCTCCTGGTAGACCAACAAGGTCAATTAATAGACAAAGCTATTAAGCATAAACAAATACGTTTATGAGGCCAGGGGGTATACCGACAAGGTCTCAAAAAAAGTGCAACGCTACTATTAAGCTTCTCATGATGGAAAGCCACCACGAGGCCAATTTAACGTTTGGTGGGCGATCTTTTAAACAAAAAAATTCGAATATGATAAACTAAGTTTAATACAAAAACAAATTTTCACCTTAATATTCGGATTTATCCATAAACTACAACATAAAAACATTAATATAATTTTAAAAAATAGAAATTAAATTAGGGATAGCTCTTAAATTTTTCGCCGTTTAACCCATCATGTTTTATGATTAAATGCCAGACTGTGTTATGCATTAAATTAATTCTGTTAGTTGCAAAATTTTGAAGAAGAATAATTTGAACTATCGCAGCACCAGACGTAATTCATTGTTTAATTTACATAAAATTCAGCATTTTAAACTGAAATAAAGCAATTATAATATCTAGAATATTCTAAATTATTATAGTTTTAGCAGGGCATACCCAGTAAACATAAACATAACTTTTGGTTCAAAAGTTATGTTTGTTATTGTAATTTTCGGTTCTTTTGCATTATCCTCCCAACACTAATTTTTTTATATAATGTTGGTTTGGTTTTGGTTATGGTACTTTATTTTCCTTCCATTATAAAAAAAATTAGTGTTGGTATTAGGTTAGGTTAGGTTAGGTTTGGTTAGGTTAGGTTACGGTAAAAACAGCCCACCGCAGGCGTTAGCCGTTATAAAAAAAAAATTAGTGTTGGGAGGATAATGCAAAAGTACCTAATTTTCTATTAGGTCGAAAACTATAACAATACAACTGAAAACTAATACAAGAGTTATTGTATTGTTTAGTAATATTGGTTTATGTCACTAAGTATGTGTGTGAATAAATTTCGACCGTTATTTTTCTGTCCAGTTTAGTTAATTGATTTTTGAAATCAGCGTAAAAATCTACATTAAATATCTTATTTTCAACAAAATCGGAAACAGTACATGACAACAAAATGCCAAGGTCCCAGTTCAGTAAAGTGAAGGTGTGTGTGTGTGTGTGTGTGTGTGTATGTGTGTGTGTGTATTAAAAGACAAATTTACTTTAAAAATGATTATTTTTAAAATAAGAATACTCGTAAATTTAGCTTTTAATGTACATACATGCACTCTCATGCACTGATTATAATCAATGCATGAGAGTGTATCTCAAAAAAAAAAAACTGCAACATCATAAAATGCGTTCACGTAAGAGTTAAAACATCATTTATCTGACAGATGGAAAAAGAGAATGGCTCGCGTGGCTTTACGGACTTCTATTAAAAATTTTATGGTATACTATAATTACGCATGTGGTTTGTAATGCTTCATAAAAGAGTAGTTAATTTCCTGCATGATGTTCTCCGTTCGTATTATAAATGCTCCCAATAATCTGACGTCGTCTAATGAGTACTTAAACAAAGAGAAGGAAATATGAAAGAATAACCTAAATCTCATATACTTATGGATTAATACAGTAAACTCTCACTTATACACAGGTCGCACATTGTTAACAAAGGATAAATATACATATATATATATATATATATATATATATATATATATATATGCATGTAACTGCAATGACCACGCAGTATATAAATGAATAGAAACGACATAAGTATCATTTATTCGTGATTTCTCTTCCTCGTGTGCAGAAACGTTCCTTAATACTTATGTCGTTTCTATTCATATATATATATATATATATATATATACACACACACAGGGTGATTCAAAAAATTTTAACACTTATATGGGAAAGAATTACAGATGTCATCCACTCACTACCACCAGAGAAGTACCTTAAGGCTCTGAAAGTAACGTTTGATCACTTTCTTACATGCATACAGTAGATATCTGTGAAGAGCAAGTAGAGAATGTATGAAGCACTGTTCGCATCACAAAAAATATTCACAAATAAATTATAAATAAAAAATAAAACCGCATGTAGGTGTGAAATTTTTTGAACTACCCTGTATATATTATATATATATATATATATATATATATATATTAGGGTGGTCCAAAAAATGAAAATGACAAATATATTTCTCATGACATTTGTTCATATTTCACAACTATAAATAATGTTGAAAATAGAAAAACTGGGTCCATTCGTGCATATTTAGAGGTGGCGCAACCTGAAGCCTTAGTATCATTACACTGGTATGCATCAATTTTGCTGTCAAGGGTTTTGTAAGTGATTCTTATAGAGGTTTTCCTGCTGATTTCGAATCTGCAATCCAGTTTTCTCAATCAGCTCAGGTTATCCGGCTATGGCCTCATAAGTAAAATAGAATTTTTCGTGATTTTGTCAAAGCGGAATTGGAACAGTAACATCTATCATGACTTGTTTCACTTGTATAATATCTTTTTTACTTTTCAGGCATATAGATAAAATATTTCATAATGAATAGAGCGTGTAAAAATGATCCCAATAGATTCTGCTACATATGTGGGACGGTTACCATGCCAAATAACCAGTCCCAAATCACTAAATTTGTGAAGTCAATGTATAGAGCATACTTTGGAATTAAGCTAGGGGACCAGGACAAAAATTTCGCCCCTCATATGTGCTGCAAGACGTGCATTGAAAATTTGAGAAGATGGAGCAAAGGCAGAGCGAAATCTTTGCCTTTTGGAATTCCCATGATTTGGAGAGAAGGAAAGGATCACGTGACAGATTGCTATTTCTGCATGACAAACCTCCAAGGTGGGCTTATAAATTTATTTTTCTTAAATATTTTGAAATCCTCGTATGAAACTTGACATAATATTCACCATAATGTAATATTCACCATATATAGCATAATATTCACCATAATGGTAATCATACATTTACATATATATTGTTATAGAAAATACATTTACACATACATATTGTTATACAAGTTACATTTACATATACAATGATTGTATATTTTCTTTCTTTTTCATTCATATTGTCCCCGAAGGGACAATATGAATGAAAAAGAAAGAAAATATACAGACTCCAACGACCTATTTCATATCTTACAGACCGCAGCCTTCCCTCACCTGCCGCCACTGTCTGAATGCTTCTTCTATTTCATATGTAAGTTTTATATCCATGTTTCTGTGTTTCTATTTTCAGGAGTTAACAAGAAGAATAAACACATTGTTGTATACCCTGACATTCCTTCTGCTATGAGACCTGTACCCCATGGTCCTGGAATTCCAATACCCGACCCACCTCAAACCCTGGACTTCGATGATTCTGATGATGAATCAATGACCAATGCCAATGACCAGTCCCAGTCGTATATACCTCAAAATACCGCTTCAAATGAGCCGAGGCCTCTCAACCAGGCCAAACTTAATGATCTTACCAGGGATTTAGGACTTTCCAAATTAGCTGCCGAGATCTTGGGCTCACGACTTCGAGAGGACAACTTGCTGGCTCCTGGAACAACATTCTCCTGGTATAGGAAACGAGAGGAAGAATTCCGCAAGTTTTTGCAGTGCACGAAAATACCTCTTCCTTAGTGTACTGCTGCAATGTTGAGGGGCTAATCGAATCCTTGGGCCTGCCATATAACGCATCAGAATGGAGGCTATTTATAGACTCGTCTAAACGAAGTTTGAAAGCAGTACTTCTCAACATTGGGAATAGGGTTGCATCAGTCCCTGTAGCACATTCCGTACAACTTACTGAGAGCTACGATAACATGAAAATTTTACTGGATGCTCTCATATACGACCAACATAACTGGAGGATCTGTGGAGATTTGAAGGTAATACTAATATCATAAGTAAACTATTGCTATTGACTATGTTGTTTTTCCAAAGGTTATTTGAGAGCGTATAAGAACACTTAACTTTCCCACAGAAGTGATACAGTTCAATGCATAGACTTTTTTATCTGATAGAACAAATTCTCTAAATTCTTTAAAAATTTTCATTTTTTTTCAGATTGTGGCATTTGTATTGGGAATGCAAGGGGGATACACGAAATACCCATGTTTCCTCTGCAAATGGGATAGCCGAGCGGATGAGAAGCACTATGCACAGCGTGAATGGGCATCCAGAGAGAATTTTGAACCTGGGTCGCATAATGTCGTTTCAGTGCCCCTTGTACCATCAACAAAAATTTTGCTCCCACCACTTCATATTAAGCTGGGCTTGATGAAAAATTTTATCAAATCAATGAATAAGGAGGGTTCAGCATTCCGATATCTCGAGAGTAAATTTCCTCATATATCTGATGCTAAACTAAATGCTGGGGTTTTTGATGGTCCTCAAATTCGAACTTTGATCAAGGATACTCAGTTCGAAAACGCAATGACTCCAACTGAGAAGAATGCCTGGCAGGCATTCAAATCAGTTGTCACTGATTTTCTTGGCAAGCGTAGAAGTCCAGAATACGAGTCCGTTGTCGAAAACTTGATGGAAGCTTTCAAAGCTCATGGGTCGCGCATGTCCATAAAAATGCACTTTTTGTGGTCCCACTTGGACTATTTTCCTGAAAATTGCGGGGATTATAGTGAGGAACAGGGTGAACGATTTCACCAAGATATCAAAATAATGGGAGAGGTACCAGGGAAACTGGAATATCAATATGCTGGCGGACTATTGCTGGTGTTTGAAGCGAGACGTGCCCGAAGAAAAACACAGACGGAAAGCCAAAAAAATTTCATTCCTTCCTCAATAAACTTTTTTCCATATTCATTGTATGAATAAAAGTATTTATTCACACAATGTTTTCATTTTTCACGAGTGTTCTTATAATATTACTCGTATCTACAGTGTTTAAGCTAAAAAAATCAATAAATTTGGGGATAAAATTGGACTTATAATAAATGGCCAATAGAGAAAAAACCTGACCTGATTGAGGGAAACCAATGTCATTTTCGAATTCAGCATGGTCGAATTATATAATATGAGTTGAAAAAACCCTCACAGCAGCCAAAAAAATTTCATATGCATACCAGTGTTATATAGTTTGGGGTGTCAAATTTCTACAAATTTGCGCCACCCTTAAATATTAATGGATTTAGCTCAATATCTGATCTGAGGACGTTCTTCATAGATGGAATGAGGAAATAGGAAATGCATCAAGAGCTCTCATTTGTGCAATTTAAAATTTTACCATTAGAATCGAAAGTAAGCAGCTCAGTACTACAGGGTGTTTCTAAAGTAACCATCTATTTTGGTGAAATAGGGGGATTTTAAACAATTGTTATATTGGCATAATGGTATGTGCATTGTTATACAAAATTCATGTATTTATAATATTTCAATTGCTTTACACGATTTTTTGTTAATTATTTTATTTTATTTTCAGCCCCATATCATTGATGATGAATGTGCAAGAACGGGTTTATGTAGTAACATGCAGGATAAAAGGCATGAAGTGCAATGAAATTAGAGAAAAGTTTGAGAGAAGGTTTCGTAAAACAGGCCCTAGAGACCAGGCTATTCGCGAATTAGTAAACAAATTTATGAGGACTGGATCTGTGCATGACGAGCGTAGATCTGGACGGCCAAGAAGATCTCACGAAAGAATCGAATCTGTTCAAGAAGCATTCGAAGAGGATCCACAATTATCGATTCGGAGGGCATCCCACATATTAGAAATTCCACAAACAACGGTTTACAGAATTTTACGTAATGATTTAAAGAAAAAGCCATACCACATTCAAGTGTTCCACAACTTACAAGAAGATTATCCACGAAGAGCAACAATGTGTGCCGAGCTTACAAATATACATATATATTTTCATGTTTTAAAGGTGTTTTTTTTATAATTCATATTATTTCGCAAAATAGATGGTTACTTTAGAAACACCCTGTATAAGGAACAGTATTGGCCCCACTCCTATTCATCATCATGCTAAGAGACATAGATAGTGAAGTACGCAGCAACAGTATATTAACATCCTTTGCAGACGATACAAAGATCAGATGAAAAATCAGCAGTGCAAAAGATGCATAGGTCTTGCAGAGAGAGACACGAACAAAATGTACAAATGGTCAGAAAACAACATGACATTTAATACCGAGAAATTTCGGCTATTGAGATATGGTAGAAATGAGGAACTTAAACAGCCTGCATATTATGCTCTAGATGGACAGGAAATTCAGACAAGCAGGAAAACGATCGATTTTTGGGTTATAAGAATCGATGATACGAAATTCGAGACACAAAATGAGATAGCTATAAACAAAGCAAAAAGTGTTGCGGGACAGGTACTGAGAACGTTCAAAAGAAGGAACAACAAGACAGTAATGTTTGCCCTGCTGAAAACGCTGATCATACTAAAACTTGAATACTGCTCAGTTTTGACGAACCCATATAAAAGGGAAGAAACTAATAAACTAGAAGAAACTCAGACACATTTCACAGCTAGGATTGATGGCTGCAAAGAACTCAACACTGGGTAGAACTACGTTTACTAAATATGTACTCCCTGGAAAGAAGAGAGAGGTACACCATAATATCATGATTGGCAAAAAACACACTTTTTGAAAAAGTCCAACCCACCCGGTTTTTTTCGTTTTTTTCATATAAAACCTGAAAAATCTAGGAAAATCTGGGTTTTTCAAAATAGAGAATTTATAATAATATAACCAATGACCTATAAATGAAATACACTACATAAGCTGAAAGCAAAATATCAATAAACATAATATGTACTTTAACAAAATACATACTCTTCAAAACAATGCATTTCAGACTTTTCAGTAAAACAATTCATGTTGAAAAAAACCCTTCATGTTGAGGAAATGTACAATATGGTAACATGCCTCTTTGTTAGATCATAGTGGTGTCATGATATGTTGTAACATGTTAATAGTTTAATAAATTGTAGAAGTCAATAGCTGTTAGTTGCAGCTGAGAGCTCAGCCAGAGGACATGACAAAAACAAGACCGTATTTAGTGTTGCTGTGAAGTGTAAATTTTCTGAATGTTGTCTGTTTTCTTAGTAACAGAATTCTATCTAATTATGTACGTCTTTATACAGTTTACAAAATTAACATCAACAATTGTAAATAGTTTTTCATATATTTTTGGATATATTATATACAGAGTAGTATTTTAAAATTATTAAAATTTATTATTTCAAATTATTCTCTCTGATTTAGCTACAGCAATTAAAATAAATTTTACCTATTTTGTTTAGCTATAACAAAATAAAAGGCTTTGTTTCACAGGAATTCGTTTCAGTATTTGCAAGATTAAATAAAATAAAAGTTTGAAGGCTATTTATATTATACAGGGTGGGCCGTAAGTTTCCATACATAGGAAAATTTAAATTATGGTCTTCACGTGCGTCGGTATTTGGATCAGCAGTTTCCGGATGCTTGGATTGGTCGGTGTGGTCCTGTGGAGTGGCCTCCCAGATCCCCAGATCTCACCCCCCTTGATTTCTATCTTTGGGGGCACTTGAAGGCCATGGTGTATCAGGAAAAGATACGAGACATAAATCATCTAAAGGAACGTATCACCAACGCCATTACAAGCATAACGTCAACTGTGCTAATGCGTGTTCATCAACAGTGGGGAACACGTATTGAAATGTGTTTTCAAAACAATGGCAACCATGTAGAGCATATTATATAAATAAAAATGGTTGTCCATAAAAAAATGTTTATTTTTCCTATGTATGGAAACTTACGGCCCACCCTGTATATCTACCAACTTCTCTTCTACTGTACAATAAGATTCTGTCAATAAATCTTATCATCAATAAATCTTACAGTAATGGTTTAGAGGAGTGGTTCTCAAACTGGGGTACGGCCTACCCCCAGGGGTACGCGAGGGAATCTTAGGGGGCACACGAAGGGGTCCTGAAAATATAACCCTTTTAATTTTATATACGATTAACAAACGACCACAAGTCACACGGTCGTAAAGAAAGTAAAAATCCTCTATCTCTCAAAAATCCAGAAAATTCTTCAAGGGGTACAAAAGAAGAAAAAGTTTGAGAATCGCTGGTTTAGAGTGTTACCGTTTTGCTTAGAACTGTACATTGTTAGGATGCGGGTGAACTATAGAGTAATTTTGTAAAAAAAACCACGAGTGGGGAAAAGTTACAAGGGTCAAAGTTGAAGTCTTCAAAAGAAGGCTAGATGCCTGGCTCTGGACGGTACCAGATGAGCCGGGTGACCTAGCTATGTGCGGTGGAGAGCACAAGAGAGAAACTCGCTCCTCTACCAAGCCAGGTGTAGAGGCAGGGCCACCAGCTTCACCTTCGCATGAAGAGAGACCAACGCATGGAACTGCATCGAGGTTAAGGAGAGGTTATACGAGTATATACAGTATATAATACCGGGTGATTACAAATGATCTTCCCGATTTTAAACATTTATTATGAAAAAAACTAACAAAGCTTCAGCGAAAAGCAAGATATACAAATAAAGAAGAACACAAAAAGTTTTATTCTTCTTTATTTGTATATCTTGCTTTTCGCTGTGGCCTTGTTAGTTTTTTCATAATAAATGTTTAAAATCGGGAAGATCATTTGTAATCACCCGGTATATACTCAAATATAAATACAAATAAAAATACGGAAAATTACTGTATTTTAAGTACCAATACGTATTTGACCCCAGCCCTGGTATATATATATATATATATAAAGGGTGGACCAAAAGGTACCTACCAACATTAACTTACATTTACTCCGAAACGAATGAATAGAATTCGATGAAAATTTGCTTACACACTATACTACTCACGCCATTTGTTGAATGAACATTTTGGAGAGAATGTCCTTGGTTTGAACTATCGGAAGCACTATGGAAGCGGCATTGATTGGCCTGCCTATTCGCCTGATCTCAACCCGTGTGACTTCTTTTTGTAGGGATACCTCAAAGATAGAGTTTACTAGAGCAACCCAAAGACTTTGGAGGACCTGAAATCATTGATTGAACGTCAAATCGTCGACATTCCGACAGGCTTGAGATGCTGATTTGAATGGCGTTGGACCTATCTTTGTACTCTCAATAATTTTCGTGAAATAAAGGCTTAAACTTGGTAGGTACCTTTTGGCTCACCCTATATATATATATATATATATATATATATATATATATATATATATATATGTGTGTGTGTGTGTGTGTGTGTGTGTGTGTGTGTATATATATATATATATATATATTATATGCTAAGTCAATAGGCTTCTGAACAATTTGCAGGTAAAATTCTCGTCCGAGTCAATACTCTCTGAACAATCATGTCAAAATAGAAAATAGTTAAGGTGTCGATGCATGAAATGAACTTCCGAGATTGGTATCACTGTGGAATGTACTATATCTGTAAAACTTAAACCAGTAATAGAAATTAATTATATGGGTGTGTGTCTGCTGAATGGATTTAGGTAAAGGGACCCTTTATAAAGGTTATAATTAGGAATCAATTAATGCATCTAATTTCGGCTTAAATTTTACGAAACTCTATTTACCGTTGGGCGTTTCGGTGATGTAGTGGTTAGCATCGCTGACAAAGAATCCACCGTTCCCGGGTTCGAAACCAGGTTACGGTAGGTGGTGCCGCAGCAAAGCCCAGCTGTTCATCCTTCCACATAATAAAAATTGGTTGGTTGTTAAATAGGTACCCCGGTTAGCCTTGTGGTTAAGACGATGGGCTGCTGCTGATCCGGAAGTCGTGAGATTGAGTCCTGTTTCTAACCTCCCGACATGGAGCGTGGTTCGGGTTTCACGTTAAACTGTAGGTCTAAAGTGGAGTGAAAAGCTTAACCTTAGAATGAACAATTCAGGCGGAAGCAAAACCAAAATTAATCAAATTATATATATATATATATATATATATATATATATATATATACAGGGTGGGCCGTAAGTTTCCATACATAGGAAAAAGTAAACGTTTGTTTTTATGTTTCAGATACCCTAAGAATATGCGTTTGACGTAAGATCTTGTTTACTGATGAAGCAAATTTTTACGTCAATGGAGAGGTTAATCGCCAAAACATACGTTTACTTCCAGCAAGATGGAGCTCCACCTCATTATGGTCTTCACGTGCGTCGGTATTTGGATCAGCAGTTTCCGGATGCTTGGATTGGTCGGCGTGGTCCTGTGGAGTGGCCTCCCAGATCCCCAGATCTCACCCCCCTTGATTTCTATCTTTGGGGGCACTTGAAGGCCATGGTGTATCAGGAAAAGATACGAGACATAAATCATCTAAAGGAACGTATCACCAACGCCATTACAAGCATAACGTCAACTGTGCTAATGCGTGTTCATCAACAGTGGGGAACACGTATTGAAATGTGTTTTCAAAACAATGGCAACCATGTAGAGCATATTATATAAATAAAAATGGTTGTCCATAACAAAATGTTTATTTTTCCTATGTATGGAAACTTACGGCCCACCCTGTATATATGATACACACAGACCGTGCATGGAACAAGGAACTCTTCTGGGATAATTAAATCCACTATAGTCCGAATAAGTAATGGTAAATGACAAATACCATAGTTTTTCTTTTTCATGATGCTAGCCCAACGTGGGCAACGGGTCACTCGCAAAGAGGTCCCATAAATATAGCTTCCCTCACCAGCTATCTGCAAAGCAGAAAGGATCCAGCTTTGGGACATGGATCTAGGGTTCCTTGTTCCATGCACGGTCTGTGTGTATCATAAAAAACTCAGGGAACCATTCTGAGTTCATTCCCATCTTGAAACGGACATGTTATGTGCCTTGAAAAGTGGACGCTCAATTCTGCCAGTTGAGGTTTAAGTTTTGGTTTTTGGCTAAAATATAATAGTTACCCCTTTTTCTTTGATGTATTCAATCTGACGTGAAGACAGCGAGTCTTTTGCTTATATTGAGGTTCTAAATGTAGTAGGGCTAGGCTGCTTTAAACCCTAGATACATGTCCCAAAGCTGGATCCTGTCTGCTTTGCAGATAGCTGGTGAGGGAAGCTATATTTATGGGACCTCTTTGCGAGTGACCCGTTGCCCACGTCGGGCTAGCATCATGAAAAAGAAAAACTATGGTATTTGTGATTTACCATTACTTACTCGGACTATAGTGGATTTAATTATCCCAGAAGAGTTCCTTGTTCTATGCACGGTCTGTGTGTATCATAAAAAACTCAGGGAACCATTCTGAGTTCATTCCCATATATATATATATATATATATATATATATATATATATATATATATATATAGGATAAAAACGAAGACGTGAGCAAAAAAGTCATTATATTTGGCTGCAGCCGACGTTTCGGGCAACTCTACCCATTTTCAAGGCCTAATAAATAAAAGCTAAAATTAATGCATGACAAAAATATATGAATGTCAAAAAATATAACTAATTTAAAGTACAAAATTAAAACTGCTCAAGAATAAAAATTAAAATTACAGAGCATAAAACAGGCATAAGCCAAAAACAAATCAAAAGTCAAAATTACATAAGTGACAAAAATATACGAATGATAAAAATAAAACTTAAAAACTAAAAACATTCAAACATAACATAGTTAAAAAACTTTACTAATAAAAAGTTGAAAACAACACAAAAGTACACCAAACATACCATGCTCACTTGACAGCCACAAAAAACTGAGGGGAAAAGGAGACAGGGTCACAAGGAAAAAAAAAATAAAATAAATTTTTTTTAGTTTGTAGGTATTCTAATTAATATAAAGGGGGTAACAGCTACAATCAATATTTAAACTGGAGTTCAAAAATTTAATGCACAAAGATTCGTAAATACGGAGGGAGGACGGGGATTTTAATGATTTAATAATTTTAAAGTTATTAACAAAATGTCGACCTTACACTTGATAGAATGATTTCTAATGGCAGAGTGTTCCTTTTTCGATAAAACTTTCCCTGTCCTATAGCTAATACCCATATGGGAGCAAAATCTCGCCTGCAAGGGACGAACTGTGCTGCCAACGTAGCTCCCCTGGGAACACCCAGGGGAGGTAAACAAATAAACAACAGAACAGCTCATCGCAGGGGGAATTTTGTCCTTACATCGGGAAAAACATCCAAGGGTATTATTATTTACAAAAGCAACCTTAAAATCAGTGTGAAAATAAAATTTCCTCACCACACTCAACAATTGCTTTTTCACAAAAGTGTTAAAATGGTAGAGATCAGGTAAAACAAGATATTTACAATTCTTAGGAACATCATACGTTGGGATAAGGTTGGGGGAATATACATTATTAAGAAATTTACCAATAATACCTCGTACAAGATCCCGTGGAAAACCATTTTTAAAGAAAAAATCAGTAAGGAATTCAAATTCATTATGAAGCAGAGCAAAGTTCGAGCAAATATTATGAGCTCTATGCACCAAAGTGCGAATGGAACTTAATTTGTAATTAAAATCGCAAAAACTATAAAAATTAAAACCTAAACCCGTAAACGTAGGCTTCCGGTATGTAGAAGTTAAAACGGTCGAGCCAGATTTGGAGACCAAAACATCAAGGAAAGGAATAGAACCTTCAACTTCCTTTTCCTGCGTAAATACAATGTTCTTATGCAGTGTGTTCAGAAAACTTAGAAACTGCTTTATTCCAAACGGATAATCAATCAGTTCAGTTTCTAAGTTTTCTGAACACACTGCATAAGAACATTGTATTTACGCAGGAAAAGGAAGTTGAAGGTTCTATTCCTTTCCTTGATGTTTTGGTCTCCAAATCTGGCTCGACCGTTTTAACTTCTACATACCGGAAGCCTACGTTTACGGGTTTAGGTTTTAATTTTTATAGTTTTTGCGATTTTAATTACAAATTAAGTTCCATTCGCACTTTGGTGCATAGAACTTATAATATTTGCTCGAACTTTGCTCTGCTTCATAATGAGTTTGAATTCCTTTCTGATTTTTTCTTTAAAAATGGTTTTCCACGGAATCTTGTACGAGGTATTATTGGTAAATTTCTTAATAATGTATATTCCCCCAACCTTATCCCAACGTATGATGTTCCTAAGAATTGTAAATATCTTGTTTTACCTGATCTCTACCATTTTAACACTTTTGTGAAAAAGCAATTGTTGAGTGTGGTGAGGAAATTTTATTTTCACACTGATTTTAAGGTTGCTTTTGTAAATAATAATACCCTTGGATGTTTTTCCCGATGTAAGGACAAAATTCCCCCTGCGATGAGCTGTTCTGTTGTTTATTTGTTTACCTCCCCTGGGTGTTCCCAGGGGAACTACGTTGGCAGCACAGTTCGTCCCTTGCAGGCGAGATTTTGCTCCCATATGGGTATTAGCTATAGGACAGGGAAAGTTTTATCGAAAAAGGAACACTCTGCCATTAGAAATCATTCTATCAAGTGTAAGGTTGACATTTCCGTTAATAACTTTAAAATTATTAAATCATTAAAATGCCCGCCCTCCCTCCGTATTTACGAATCTTTGTGCATTAAATTTTTGAATTCCAGTTTAAATATTGATTCTAGCTGTTACCCCCTTTATATTAATTAGAATACCTACAAACTAAAATTTTTTTATTTTATTTTTATTTTTTTCCCTTGTGACCCTGTCTCCTTTTCGCCTCAGTTTTTTGTGGCTGTCAAGTGAGCATGGTATGTTTGGTGTACTTTTGGTTTTTTTCGTTTAACTTTTTATTAGTAAAGTTTTTTAACTATTTTATGTTTGAATGTTTTTAGTTTTTAAGTTTTATTTTTATCATTCGTATATTTTTGTCATTTATGTAATTTTTACTTTTGATTTGTTTTTGGCTTATGCCTGTTTTATGCTCTGTAATTTTAATTTTTATTCTTGAACAGTTTTAATTTTGTACTTTAAATTAGTTTTATTTTTTGACATTCATATATTTTTGTCATGCATTAATTTTAGCTTTTATTTATTAGGCCTTGAAAATGGGTAGAGTTGCCCGAAATGTCGGCTGCAGCCAAATATAATGACTTTTTTGCTCTACGTCTTCGTTTTTATCCTAAATGTAAAACTACGTCTCCTTAGGAGGGATCCTATTTCATATGTATATATATATATATATATATATATATATAGGGTGGTCCAAAAGCCCCTATCTATTTTGGTGAAATAATGATATTTCTGTTTTATTTTACTATTCAAGGGAAGAAGTGCAAAGAAAAAGAAAAATTCGAAAGAAGATTTCACAAACCAGAACTTACAGATAAAGCAATTCCTGAGTTGGTCAATAAATTTAAAAGAACAGAGTTGTTCATGATGAGGCAAGATCTGGACATCCAGGTACCTCTCAAGAAAATGTCGAATTGGTAAGAGATGCCTTTGAAACAAATCCTAGAATGTCATCTCGAATTCGAGAGAGATTCTCCTAAAGTTAATGTCTGGTTGGGTATAACAACTAAAGATCGAAGATTTATGGACCTCTTTTCTTTGTAGAAGCTACGGTAACAGGGCCAGTTTATCTTGACATGCTTCAGCAGTTTCTTGAACCCCAGCTTCGTTCAGATGGCATTCTAGACATTGGTGTCCTTCAAAAAGATGGAGCTCCATATCACTATGCAAACATCGTTGGGGCGTACCTTGATGAGCTCTTATCAAATCGCTGGATTGGACGTAGTGGAAACAGTCCTTGGGGAGCACGATCTCCGAATTTATCACCATGAGGACGGAGGGGGGGGGGGCTTTACATGCGTGGGGCTTTATAAGGTATGAGGTTTACAAAAAAAAGGAGTTACAGACCTGCAGGATCTGTGAACCCGCATTGTCGCGGCAGTCGCTAAATTAACCCCAGAGATGCTTAAAAATGTGTTCCGCAATGCAGTGGACAGATATGAGATTTCCAGAGAAACCGATGGTGCTCACGTCGAATCTAAGCTTGGCAAATAAATATACATCTAATGATTATGCTATTACATTTTTCCTAAAATACTATTATTTCAGCAAAATAGATAGGGACTTTTGGACCACCCTGAATATATATATGGACCGTGACTTGAAGGATACCGTAATGAAATTGACTGGATTCTTTGGATCTGATATATTTGCCTGTCCGTTATAAATAGATATAGAGTGTAACATTTGTGGATAGTAGTCTATTATGACTTGATCCTCTGGATCCAGAGATTCTATCTTTAGTTTTAAATCGATAATTAATTAGTTTTAAATTGATAATTATTTAGTTTCGTAAAAATTGGTCGTTGCCAATTTACCGGCAGTTTTTACATAAATTTCTTATGTGCTTGTGGTTCGGAACCCACGTAAAATTGTAGGTCCCCTCCGCCACCACGGAGGACATACACAATACACGATTACGAACACAGTTAGGTAGACCAGCCATGAGTGGATCCTAGGGTCTTTGTTGGTCTGAAACATTATAACACTTAAATGGTGTACTGGTTACAATCACTAACTAAAAATCCACATGCCCAAGATAAGTGAAGGTGGAGCAACAAGCTTGACCTACGTCAGAATGAAAAAGTCAAGTTGAAGCGAAACCAACTTACCAAAGTTATATTTTATTTAATGCAGGAAGGCGGGGCCAAAGTCGAACGCCCGCAAAGGCGCCCCTCCCTTCATAGAAGAAGAAGAGAGCCAAAGAGATTTCGAGTTGCCTAGACACACTGCGTTTGAAAGATTGGAGGTCATAGATAGGGGGAAAGATGGATTGACTACAGATTGTTACAGATTTCACCGGTTGAATAGATGAAAGACTGGAAAAATCGATTAACCCTTGCGTTAGAGAGTTGGACAGAAAAGGAATGGGGAAGTGTTAAAAGTCTGGTGCTGCGCGCTGTCCTTAAAGGAGGAATCGTGCAGTTAGAGAGTTCAAAAGAGTAGTGTCTGTTATAATAGCGACAGTAAAGCGAGAGTGAGGCAACATTGCGACGAAGAGAGAGGGATTGAAGATAGTGAGTAAGAGGCGGGGAATTCATGAGACAAAACAACCTTTGAAACCATCCGGTCAAGTACGGCTATATGAGTTGAGCCACCCCACACATGAGAAGCATACTCCATACAGGGGCGGACAAGACCCCTGTACAGAGACAGGAACTGAGAGGGAGTGAAGAAACTGCGTAATCGGTACAGCACACCTAACCTCTGGAAAGCTGTTTTGGAAAGAGAGTATATGTGATGTTTTCAGGAAAAATCACGAGAAAAGGAAACGCCAACAATGTTAAGAGAAGAGGAAGGATTTAGTTGTGTGTTGTTGAAGGAAAGGGGATTGTCGTGTGGAAGATTGTGACGAGAAGACAGATGGAGGGACTGAGTTTTTGAGGCAATGAATCCCTCAAGGTTTTCTCTGCCCCAATCAGAGATAGCAGAAAGATCAGAGGTCAGGTGCTCCATAGCCGTATTACGCGAATCATGGAGTGACTGTTGAGAGGGTCGCTTCTGGAAGCCGGTGGAGAAGTGAAGAGTGGAACCATCGGCATAGGAGTGAATAGAACTGGAAGTGCGAATTAAAAGATCATTAATAAATGAAAGGAAAAGAATGGGTGACAGGACAGAACCCTGAGAAACACCACTGTTGATAGCTTTAGGAGAACAGCGGGCATCTACAACGGTAGCTATACATCGGCCAGAAAGGAAATTAGAGATGAAGGCACAGATAAAAGGATAGAAACAGAAGGAGGACAGTTTGGAAATTAAAGATTTGTGTCGCTCTATCAAAAGATTTGATGTGTCTAACGATAGCAAAAGTTTCACCGAAACCCCGAAAGGAAGATGACTAAGAGTAAGAGAGATATGCAAGAAGATCGCCAGTAGAGCGTTCCTTCCGGAACCCATACTGACGATCTGAAAGAAAATTGTGAGAAGAGAGGTGTTTAAGAGCCCTCCTATTAAGAATAGATTCAAAAACTTTTGAAAGGCAAGAAATCAAAGCAATTTAGTGTTATAATTCTCACGGAAACCTGGTTAAATAGTAGTATTAAAAACCTATATAATATAGATAATTACGTTGCTTATCATAGAGATGGTCAGATTGGTAGGGGTATCTCTGTGTATGTGCATCAAAATTACGACTCTAACGAAGTATTTTCTCTAAGTAATAGTGAAAATGAAAACCTGATTGTGAATATAAAAGGCAAAAATAATGTATATTCTGTCCATGCAATATATAGACCACCTAATACTAATATCAATAGCTTTTTAATTCACTTAGATAACATGTTATCCAACTTTCATAAATCGAATGCCATAGTTGGGGGAGTGGGACTTCAACATCAATTTGCAATCTGAAGCAATCTCTCATAAATTTTTGAACTTAATGAATTCTTTCTATCTTAGTCATTCTATTACCAAACCCACTCGAGTCTGCAGTTATGGCAATCGAATAACAGAATCTACGATTGATAATAAATTTGTAAATATCAATGCCCTCGTAAATTCTGGAATTATAACCACAAACATCAGTGATCATTTCCCTACTTACGCTATATTCAATAACATTGTTCAGGTTACGGACAAAACAACTATTGTTTACAGAATATTCTCAGAGGTTAACAAAATAAAATTTATTGGGGCTGTAGAAAATACTCGATTTGATTGTGACGAACCTTTAAATGACCCAGATCATATGTTTCAGTTCTTCTATGACACCTTATTCCATATTTTTAATATTTGCTTTCCTTTAAGGAGAAAAACAGTTTCGTCCAAAAGTGTCGCAAATCCATGGATCACTCCAGGAATTATCAATTCAATAAAGAACAGAGCTAAATTATTCAAATTGCAATTACAGAGCAAAATTCCTAAAATACAATATACTTAATACAGAAACAAATTAACTAAAATAATCAAAATTGCAAAATATAACTATTATAACAATCAATTTTCCAAACATAAAGGAGACATGAAAAACACTTGGGCAACCATAAACAATCTTCTCGGAAAACAAGTTAAGAAAAATTCAATAGAGAAATTAAATGTTGATAATAAAGAAATTACTGATGATGCTGCTATTACAGACATTTTACTTCAATAGCGGATAAGCTTCGCTCACAATTAATAAATAATGATCACTCACCTCTAGAATATATGCCACCCAGCCCACTAAATTCATTTTCTTTTGTTCCTGGTACCTCAACTGAGGTCCAGAATATTATTGGTAAATTAAAAAATACAAAAAATAACATTCATAACATTCCTGTACCGATACTGAAACTTGTTAAAGATAAGATTTCTGTAACTTTGGCTAAAATTATCAATCAAAGTATTTCCAAAGGAATATTCCCATCAATGCTAAAAACTGGTTGTATAACACCCCTTTTTAAAGGGGGTGATCCTACACTAGCAACAAATTACAGGCCGGTGTGTTCATTATCTGTGTTCAGCAAAGTTTTTGAAAAAATTGTAAAAATTAGAATGCAGCGATATTTAAAATCCTACAATTTATTATCTCCAAATCAATATGGCTTCCGTAATATTAAAACACTGGAAATGGCTATTTTAAATCTTATGGAAAATGTAAATATAGCTAAGGAGAACAAAAAAATAATGATATTAATATTTATGGATTTGAGTAAGGCGTTTGATGTAATAAACCATAATATTCTACTTAATAAATTATATTGTTACGGTTTTAGAGGAGCAATCAGTGATTGGTTTAAAAGTTATTTGTCCAATAGATATCATTTTGTATCAGTAAATAAGGTTTGCTCAACTAAAGTGCTTGTCAAACATGGTGTGCCACAGGGCTCAGTTCTGGGCCCAATGTTATTTTTATTATATATAAATGACCTTCCACGTTCATCTGATATATTGAACTTCATAATGTTTGCAGATGATACAACTGTCTCTTTTTCTTGCAAAGATGTTAATAGAGCTAAGAATATATTTCATTCAGAATTCATCAGTGTAATGAAATGGTTGACCACCAATAAACTCTTCCTAAATACCAGTAAAACAAATTTCATGATTTTTACTAATAAAAGAAATGTATATCTTGATGAACTCAATGTTAATGAAATCACCATAAAGGAGTGTACTGTAACAAAATTTCTTGGTGTAATGCTAAATAAGAATTTGCAATGGAGTGATCATGTAAATTATATCACGAAAAAGATTTCAAGCAGCGTTGCTATAATGTTTAAACTTAGAAATGTAGTCACTAAACAAGTTTTATTGACTCTTTATCATACTCTTGTTCTTCCTTATATAACATACTGCACCCTTCTTTGGGGAAACTCCGCTAACAACGCATTAACTGGTATCTTTGTCATCCAAAAACGAGCAATAAGGTTATTATCTGATGCTGATTTCCTTGATCACTCTAGTGCATTATTTAAAGAGCTAAACATACTAAAGCCCAACGATATAACCAAACTGGCACATTTTATTTTTATTTACAAGTGTAATAACAAAATCATTAATTTGCAATGGGTAAATAGATATTTTGTAACTCATCAAGAAATCCACTCATATCAGACCAGAAATAGATCAAAGCTTGTTAGACCTCAATTTAGACTGTCTTCATCTCAGAAACTATCCATTTTCATTGGATTGAAACTATGGAATGACATGCATGCCGATATAAAAAATATTGTGAATGTAAATTTGTTTAAAACCAAGTTGAAATCCCGATTAATAATGGCATACTAACAAAAATCTAGGATTAATGTCCACTAATATTGTTTAATATTGTCCATTAATATTGTTTAATATTGTAATACATGTTTTAACTATTAATAATACTTATTTGCTTATTTATTTATTTGTTATTATAAATTAATAACAACTAGCTGCTTATTTTTAATAAGAGCCCAGTAAAGCCTAAAGCTTTATTAAAGCCTAAAGCTTTTATTAAATAAAATAAATAGTCGAGCTTCACAATTATTCATGTCATTGTAAATTGAAAACATGTATTTATTTTATTATTATTAATAAAGGTTATTCTATTATATTCTATTCTAGTTGGAGGGTTGAGAGCGGTCACCGTTCTTTGGGAGAGCTTGAATGAAAGCGAACTTCCAGCAGGAAGGAAAATTACCACATGAGATTCTAAGTTCAGATATAATAAAGTCAGAGCTAGGAGGTGATGGAGGAACAGCACCGGAATCGTCCAGGGTTGAGTTGGCAGCGAAAGTTTGAACGAAGAGTTCAACTTTTTCAGAAGAAACGGCAACTGAGCCCGGTTGGAATGAAAAAGAGGAGGGAAAGAAGAGGAAGTAAAGTTGTTGAATAGGTTCTTAGCTAGATACCAGAAAGAGCGAGAAAAGTTAGAATTGGATACGTTTTCACATTTTTGTCGGATGAAGGAATATTTGTTGATTCGAAGAATAGATTTTGCAGGATTCCGGGTAGAAATATAAGCTACAAAAAATAAAATTACAGGCACATAATTAATTACATTTCTACGGCAGTCCCTTGCGTCGGATCGTAAGGAGCGTCATTGCAAATATCATCAACGGTTTGCGTTGGAAATAATGCGTCCCGGTCCGCTGCGTTCAAAAGATTAATTGTAGACACCGCTGCAGTGTCTCCAACTTGATATAAATCCGGTAAACTGTAAAGTTCTTGATTCATAACGGAGGGAGTGTTTATTCACTGGTGAAAATAAATACTCTGACTCCCAGCTGAAAATACTTCCTTTTTTATGTATGATCCCCAAGTACCACTCCCAAAAGACTAATAGGCGGTTCGTAAGTTTGATGATGGGTTGTCAATGTAACTGGGCGGGGCTATGTTAAATTTTGTGTACCAATCGTAACATCGATATAACGGGTCCACGCTTTGGACGTCCTGGTTGGTCGACCAATTGTGTCTTTATCTTCTCTCCGTAGATTTAATGCTTACTTCTCAAGGTGTACGAGCTCACTTGCAATCTCTACCACGATGGTTTCAAATATTTGCAATATTATTTGCGCCCATACTATTCTCAGCTTTCCCATTTTAGACCCCACGCCTTCATGCAATATCCCTCACCCCTTTGCAACATTGATCAACATTTGCCACTTGCAATCTCTATCACGACAATATTTTGTATTATTATTATTTGCGGTCATACTATTCGATCCTCAACTTTCCACAGTTTGATTCATCTATTCGGCTTGACTTTCTACTGGGCATATGTTTCTCTCGCGTAGGAGTGTGATTAAATTGTGTTTAGTTCGTGAAAATGAGTCTGGTTGGGCTGTTAGATAAATGGGCACCCTAGGTATCCTAGTGGTTAAGACGCTTGGTGCTGATCCGGGCAATGACATTGTCATTTTTGCCTGCCCGATCTGGAGGTCTAAAGCGGAGTGACAAGCTTGATCTTCGTCAGAATGAACAATTGGGGGAGAAGGAAAACTGAGTTAGCTATTGTTACTACTGTATAAATACATTTGCACCAGGGTTAGGTTCCAGTTACAAAGAGAATATATGGTCTGAATTTTATTGCATATATTCCTCGTTTGTATATTTTTTTCTTCTCTCTCTAAAAGGTCTTTTGAAAATGTGTGTATTAAATATATTCTCCATTATCTTTTAGAGAATCTGTGGTCTGAATCATAGGTTAGGTTAGGTTCAGGTGCCAGCAAGCTGGAGCGAACCAGAGTCTCACCGCCAGAGTCTGCACAAGGAATCAATTGTCTTTCACGTAGATTTATTTTCACATCTTAAGGTGAAGTGCCACTTGCAATCTCTACCACTACAATATTTTGCATTATTATTAGCGGTCATCCTACTCGATCCTAAATTTTTCACATTTTGGATAGGGAAATGACCGTATAATTTGAACAGCTGCAAGTCGTTACGGTACAAGGAGACTCTATGGTCTGAACCATAGGTCAGGTTAGGTTCAGGAGCCAGCATGCTGGAACGAGCCAGAGCCTCACCGCCAAAATCTGCACAAGGAATCAATTATGTTTAACTGTTTAACAATTTAATAAAATGAATTGTTGATTCTCTTTTTTTCAAATTTTCCCTTTACGATTTTATCGAGAGAATTTTATAATAAATTATAAATATATTTGTTTTTCTTTTCATTCCTTTATTTATATTTTTTAAATTTTTACTTACGGCCATCATAAACCAACTCGGTAAATGAGTTCCAATATACTTATGAAAAAGTGGGGCATTTTTCTTTTCAAAAATTGTGCATGAAGGCATTATAGTAATAAGAATGACAATTATAATAATACGAGTGGAAGGAGATGGACCTGAGTTTTTCGGTGACAGTCATTATCGATGATCTTTTGTGGTTTTGAAGTAGTCTCAGGCAAATCACGTGTTATGAGCGGAGTTTACCTCGATGGTATATCTTATGTATTTAGTGCACACATACCCACCACAAACATCTCCATATTCTTCGTTCGTATTTCTTATAGGGTTTTAGTGCACACATACCCACCACAAACAAACCCATATTCTTCGCTCAAGTTGTGTATAGAATTAACTATTTTGATTGTTTATTTATTTTCTATATATTTCATGAAATTATATATATATATATATATATATATATATATTATATATATATATATATATTATATATGTTAACCCCTCCGTCTATGGCCTGGATTGGTTTGAAGTCGACGGGGGTTGTGGTCAGGTGGTAGCAACGGATTTGTTACTTGCAGTAGTTTCTTCTATACTACTCTCCGAGTTCTTCTATAGTGGTTCGAAGGATTCTGGGAGGCTTACTAAATTCTATGAAGGTTCCGTGATTCTTCTTATAACGTATCGGGAAAGTATTTTTTCTCTATTTAAGTCTAAGTTCTCTGAAGAGAGCAAGGCTCGGAGAAGATAAAGAATTTTTCTTAATGTAATTTACCGCTAAAATGTACAGGTAGAACTCAGCCTCTGAGTCTAATTCTGAATGAACATGGAAGAAATTTTGTGGGTTTATATACCCATAATTTGTTAACATCATTATTATTATTAAATTTTGACTTGTGACGTTTCTATTCTCTATAGGCTGCATTATTTTTGCACAATATTTGAAAATAAAGTAAATTTTTTTCTGTGGCAGTGTTTAAATAAATAAACAAGATATCTGAAGATGAAGCCATATTTTTATTTGAAACCGCGTATTTTCAGATCTTATGTTATCATGATCTGCCGAGTTAATTAGAAGTGGAAATTGAACTGTGCATCTTTATACTAAGATAGGCATATGAGCAAAAATTAAAGGTTTAAGATTTACAATTAAATGCTTAGGCAAAACATGATTTCATTTTTTTATAACGAAGAGAGAGTGTATACAAAACATGAACATTGCAAAATTTAATCAGGATTCATTATTAACCTAACTCTAAAAAATTATTAAGAAATTTTTAAAAAGAACAAATCACCAATTATTTGGCAAAATAGGAAGCAAATCAAAAATTTATCCCAACGAAAAAATAAAAAATAATAATATCGCCGAGTATACATTCCTAAATGGCGATATAACGTGAGTACAACCAAAGTACATCACTGAGTACATTGTAATTTTGGTTTATTATAGCTATGTAATTACCAATTAATTCACATTCACTTATTATCGTTAATTACAGTTTCATTAAAGTACATTAATTACATTATATTAAATCATTACAGTTAATTGCAATTGACCACAGTTAAATATAGTTTACAGTGTTTCATATTTATATTAGGATAACTATTATTTTAGAATTTAACACAAAGTACATGGGCACATATATATAACATAACACACATAATATATAACAACCATAATAATGTTTTCGGATTAGAAGCAAGCAAGACAGGAGATTTCTTATTTAGATGCCCGCTTTTGGCGTCGTCATCGGAATTCGAACACTTGCGTCAGCATGAACGAGTATCTTGCGAGAAATTAAATAAATAAAAAATACAAAGTATACATGTGAACGTACTTACATGTAAGGTAATTATGTACGTCCTCAGTGGACATGCACGAATGCATAAAGTATCGTACACATATCGGTAGTCACACAATAGGTTAACAATAGGTAGCTCAATGAATAATTAATAAAATTAACAAAAGATAAAGGTCAAGAAAGGATATGGACGTATGAATTGAACAACATACTGTATAACTTGCGTTATGCGAGTTTGGTCCTTATGTAAAAATGAATATTTGAATATAAAGATTATAATGAATATAAGGATTTATATAAAGATTATAGAGGAATTATTCATTGTTCATTTTTAATTAAATCATAGGGCTAATACAAAACAGTCTTATATAAAAATAATACCAAACATCCAGGATCAGCAAGTAGAATAAGGTGTGTGTGTGTGTTTGTGGCTTATCGATATTTATTTAAATTGAAAACATGAATTGTTAAGAAGTTATTTTTTTAGATTTTTTAAGGCAGATCATGTCTTCCGCTTATATTAATGATAAAAGTGTGAAAAAATAAATATTAATCTCATAGAATATTTATATTGTTTATTGTGATTTTTAGTATTCTCAAATCAAAGAGTGACTGTAAGGAGATGCAGAGCGAGAGATCATGGATGGTGCCCCGCTGATATATAGGTCAAGCGCGTTCCAATGTACCCATTATAGTAATCTGCGGCAAAACACCTGTGAACCTTACGCGTACCTGCCTCCGATCCTATTCGTCTCAACATAATGTGAAAATGAATGAAATTCTATGAGATTATTTATAATTGATTATTACCAAATTTAATATACGGTTTAGTATAAGCACACCGGACAAAAAATTAGTCACCCCTCTCAGAATGTACCTAATAACGTGTGACGGCGCCTCTGGCCTTGATAACCGCACGAATCCGGCGAGGCAGAGACTCTACGAGGTTGTGCATGTACTGAACATCGATTTGCTGCCACTCGTTCATCAGCCGGTCCCGAAGTTCCGCCAGAGTCCGTGGGTGTCTATTCCTGCGCTTCACTTTCGGTTTCCAGCCTGAACAACACCTTCGACGCATTCAGGATTAAAGGCTTCATTGGACCTGCGATGTACTCGTCGCCTCCCATCATTGGAGAACAAACAAAAACGGGACTCATCGGACCAAATTACACGTTTCCAATCTGCCGCAGTCCAGTTTTTGTGCCTCTGAGCCCATTTATAACGTGCCAATTTGTGACTTGCTGTTAACAGCGGCCTCTTCCGTGGTACACTGCTCCAGATGTCCATCGCATGCAGTTCTCGTCGCAATGTCCGTTCGGAAATTGGTCGCTGGAGAACCTCATTGGTTTTTTGGAGCAATTGTTCTCTGGTTTGAAAACGATTTGCAGTTACTAGACGAGAAACATGGCGGCGGCCCCTATTGTCGAGAATTGTTTTCCGGCCACAGTTACGCCGTCGATTGTCAGTTGATTGCGAACTACACCACTCTTTGTAAACTCGCTGGACAGTACGCGTTGACACACCAACAAATTGGGCTACTTCAGACATTTTGTGTCCGTGGGCTCTGCCAAACACGATGGCTCCTTTTTGCCACTGAGTAACGTCTGCCTCACGACCCATTTTGCAGACTATATCCAACACACACTTTGTTCTTCACCACCTCACGAAACAGATCTGATCCTGTGTGCTACGTCACCGCTACTTGTCACTTACCAATGCTACATCAGCGCCCTCTGTGTGACCTTGAACTTCCTACTATCGGTGCTATTAGGGGTGACTAATTTTTTGTCCGGTGTGCTTATCTACTGCATATTATTAAACCTCTTTTCATATGAGAAATTTAATACAAATATGTATATATAAATTTCTCAAATCGAAAGAATGAATATTAAGATGGATGAAAAAATTGTACGAAAATGAGAACCGCACCTTATATACAGAGGTTTGACAAAAGTAAATAGACACTTTCGGAAGCAAATCCGCAAGAAATGACAAAAGTAAATAGACACTTTCGGGGTGCAATTCCACAGCGGCTATTTTTTTGAAAATATTTAGTTGGTATTTTAATATATATATATACAGGGTGAGTCAAAAGTAGCGCCCGATTTCTGTTTTTTCGGCTGTCAGATTCTTTCTGGGAAGTCATGTTGTTAATAATTGTCTTGCAGATTATTAATTTTCTTAGTTTATTTATTTTTGTTTTTGTTTTGCAGGTTATTGCTGAGAGTTTGGAAAGTTACTGAATTTGCACCAAATTGAACCATGAATTACCTTTCAATGAATCAACGCATTGCGGCCGTGAAACATTACTACAAATGTAATGAACAACCAACGATGGCGGCACGCCGTTTGGCACAGGAATTCGATATTAACCCACCCCAGGGAAGAAACATACGATTGATTGTCGAGAAATTTGAAGCAACAGGGTCGGTAGCCACTGCAAAGAAGTCCGGTCGTCCGAAAACGGCAACGAATGTAGCTAAGGCTGAAGAAGCCATCAGGAGACTGGAACAAAGTCCGCAAAAGTCAACTCGCCGTTTATCTGCAGAGTTGGAAGTGAGCCAATCAAGTGTTATCCGTATCCTTCACCAGAAAAAATGGAAACCTTACATTCCACGCTTACTGCATGCCCTTCATGATGGAGATGACGACCGCCGTCTTCAATTTTGCGAAGAGTTCTTAGCTAAACTTGACGAAGAGGACACAATGCTAGACAACATCTGGTGGTCAGATGAGGCATGTTTTAAGCTTAACGGCACAATTAACAGACACAATTGTGTCTACTGGGCTGCGGAGAACCCAAGAGTGACAGTTGAGAAGGAGGTAAATTTACCTGGCGTGACAGTTTGGGCAGCCATATCTCCATTAGGGATAATTGGACCCTTTTTCTTTGAGGGATCTGTCACTGCAGAAATTTACCTGGATATGCTGCAAACCTTCTTTTGGCCCAGGGTACAAGATCAGGACTGTTATTTCCAGCAAGATGGAGCTCCACCTCATTATGGACGTCATGTTCGTCAGTGGCTTGATGAAAACTTTCCCGGAAAGTGGATCGGCCGCCGTGGTCCGATCGAGTGGCCGGCACGCTCCCCAGACCTTACACCTCCAGATTTCTTTCTTTGGGGGCTCACGAAAGACCTTGTTTATCGTGAAAAGCCTCGTACCATTCAGGAATTGAAGGCTCAAATCACTGCAAAGTTTGAGGAAAGATATCGAACTCTGCAGGCGTGTGTGCCACTCTGTGCCTGCTCGGCTGCAGTTGTGCATCGATCACGAGGGAGGGCACTTTGAAAATTGCAAGTAAAACAGCTTGGTACAATTCCGTAATAATTTTCCCTCGAATAAATGGTTAGATAAACATGTCATTCATTTATTTTTACCTTCTTGTACACTGTAATACAAATGGCAAACAAACAATCAACTGACAGAAATCGGGCGCTACTTTTGATTCACCCTGTATATATATATATATATATATATATATATATATAAAGTGTGTATTGATATTTTTTGCTTGTATTTTCTGTCATTTGTTTTTTTCATTCATTTCAGATTAATTGTATTTCTTTTATTGCTAATATTGGGATTCGTTTAAATAATTAGTTCTCTTGCTGAACAAATTTAAGGAGAAAGTTTCTCAAGTTTCTCTTGCCTTTAATAAATAATAATTAAAATAAATGGTGCAGCCTGGTAACCCTGCATATAATTAAATTATATAAGAGTCGAAACTCATCTATAAATAAATAACTAAAATGGTGGTATCTGGTAACTCTCCTTATAGAAATAAATAAAATAGGTGGTAATTGGTAACTCCAGACCCTCTATACAACAGATGCTGGGCCCCTGGACGCTCATTATGCGACGGACTCCGGTGGAATAAAGAACTCTCTCTCTCCTCTCTCTCTCTCTTAGGTTAAGGCTTAGGTTAGGTTTCCTTTTGGTGGGTGAGGACATCCCACCTTCTCCCCAAAAGGCCCTCCTCCTTCTCCTTTCTCTCCTTCTCTTAGGTTCAGGTTACCCCTTTGGGGGGAGGTCATCCTCCCTTCTCCCCCCTAAGCTCCCTCCCCCCTTTGCAGCATTTACTTGTTGCATAACTCCTTCCTCCTCTTCATTGCATAACCCCTCCCCCTTCATTGCATAATCCTTCCCATTTGTTGCCTAACCTCTTGCAAAATTGATCAACATTGCATTGCAACATTGCAACATTTTTGCACTCGTCCATTTTGCGCCCACATCACTTTTGTCATTCACCATGACTTATTCGGACTGTAGTGGATTTGATTTTCTAAGAAGAGTTCCTTGTTCCATGCACGGCCTGCGTGTATCATGAAAGAGCCTCAGGGGACCATTCTGAGTTCAATCCCATATATATATATATATATATATATATATATATATATATATATATATATATATATATATATATATATATATGTGTACACACACACACACGAGACGAAAAGCATTTGATTCTACCCGGTACTCCATACAGGGGTGGACAAGACCCATGGAGATACACAGCAACTGAAAGGAGCTGAAGAAAACATGGAACCGGTACAACACACCTAACCTCTTAGAAGCTGTTTTGGAAAAAGTATATGTAATCTTTCCAGTAAACATCACGAAAAAAGAAAATGCTAAGAATGTTGAGGAAAACGGAAGGATTAATTTGTGTATTGTTGAAGGTAAGGGCATAGTCGTGTGGATGACTGACGAGTAGAGAGAGAGAAGAATTGCGTTTTTGAGGTATTGAAAACCACGAGGTTTTCTCTGCCCCAATCAGAGATAGCAGAAAGAGGTCAGGTGTACCATAGCCTTCCTACGCGAAGCATGAGTCTGTTGAGAGGGATGTTTTGTGAGGCAGGTTGTGTGGACTCAAGGGGGCTAACCACCCTGACTAACCAGCCTTCAATCGAGACGCGCTCTGACCTCAACTGCGCTTCGGAGCAGTTTGGAGGTCCTGCACAAAATGAGCGACTTATGATCTGTGTGGAATTCACTGAGCAAAACCTCGGATCAACAGCCACAGAATCGAAGGGTGATAGCTCTTCGAGTAACGAAGTTCTTGACGCCAATCACCTCCTCGACACAAGCCGTGCCCAAGTTAAACTCGACTGAGTCTGAATGACTCAGTTCGAGTAAGTAATGACCAACGAATTAACCAGTCCTTGACCTTGTACTCTTAAATCCACTCCGAGGATAAGAGGAATCTAAATTACTAAATCCTCCAGGACTCCTCAAATCCACAGAGCAGACAAGAGGGGGGATTACGTAACCTAATATGTAACAGTCAGTTTAATCCGATGTCGCCATTGAAGGCCCGGTCAGGTCAACTGTATGCCCTTGACAATTGGTTAGGTTAAGTCGTTATTTTCGTTAAAACTAACGAAAATAACAACTTAACCTAACCAATTGTCAAGAGGCATACAGTTGACCTAACCGGACCTTGAATGGCGGAGAAAATTTTTTTTAAATTTTTTTAAAAAAAAATGGTGTGCGTTATTCCGATGTCCACCTTGGAAACGTCTATATTGAAAATTTCATAAAAATCTGACCATAAATAAAGAAATTACACAGGGGGTGCTTTTGTTTTAGGTGCGCCAAATTTAATAGAAATATTACTAGTTATATACAAATAATTATGTTCATAGCCGAAATTAAATATTTACAGTATTTATACACAAGGAGCAGAATAGTTCCTAGGTCCGAAATAGGACAAACAACTTAAGATTAAATTACTAATAAATCGTGGCAATAGTAGCCAAAACAAAATTATTGACAACTCTTTTCAATGGAGGGATGTAAACTACAGTAAGTTCAACGTTTAAGATTTCAAAGAGAATGACTCGTAATCTAAGTAGAGCTCAACCTTACGGCAGAAAAACTGAGGAAAAAATTACCATAATACTTTAGACAACTACGAGCTCCCAGATTCAAGATGGCGCACGATGGGCGGAGCCTAAAAATATTGCGTGTCATTCCTCAAAGGAGCGTTCTCTTGGATTAGACACATATATATCTACATTTGCACCATATAAACTTAAATATTAATACTGTGAGAAATAATTCCCACACGGATAGAGAAGTGAAGAGTGGAATTATCGGCATAGGATATTGCGACAGGACAGGAAATGCAACGTAATATATCATTGATAAATTAAAGGAAAAGAGTGGGTGACAGGGTGACAGGGTGACAGGGTGAGGAACATCAGAGCTAATAGCTTTAAGACAATAACCCAACCGGTGGGCTTGCTTGCTTGACTTTTAGCATTATACTAATAAATGTTAATTCAATAATTTGCTCATTAAAACTTAATGGAAGAGATTGTAGACACAAATCGACCTCCCGAAGGAGGGCAGCTTGGAAATTAAAGATTTGTGTCAGACTCTATCAAAAGCTTTTGATATGTCAAGCCCAACAGAAAATGTTTCACCGAAATACCGAAAGGAGGATGACCAAGAGTCAGAGAGATAGACAAGAAGATCACCAGCTCAGCGTTCCTTGCAGAACCCATACTCACAATCTGAAAGAAGATTGTGAGAAGAAAGGTGTTTAAGAATCTTCCTATTAAGGGGAGATCCCAAAACTTTAGAAAGGAAAGAAATCAAAGCAACTGGACGATAGTTCGAGGGATGGGAGCGGTCACTCTTATTTGGGACAGGATGAATGAAAGTTGCAGCAGAAAGGAAAAGTACCAGATGAGAGACAAAGACGAAAGAGTTTGCCAAGGTAGCGTGTCAGCACAGAAGCACAGTTCTTAAGAACAACAGGAGGAACACCATCAAGACCGTACGCCTTCCTAGAGCTGAGCCCAGATAGGGCAGAAAGAATATCTTTGGAAGAAATTCTAATTTCAGACACAATTAAGTCAGAGGGAGTAGGAGGTGGAGGAAAAGCACCAGAATCGTTCAGAGTTGAGTTGGAGGCGAAAGTTTGAGCGAAGAGTTCAGCTTTATTAGGAGAAGAGACGGCAACTGAGACGTCGGAATAGAAAAAAGGAGGGAAAGAAAAAGTAAAGTTGTTAAGGAGGTTCTTAGCTAGATGCCAGAAAGAGCGAGAAGAATTAGAAATGGCTAGATTTTTATATTTTTGTCGGATAAAGGAACACTGGGCGAGACGAAGAACAAATTTTGCCCGATTCCGGGCAGAAATATAAGCTGAGTGAGAGTCAGGAGTTGGATGCCAACGGTACTTTCTGAAAGACTTCTCTCTGTTGAGATAGCATTAGAATAAGTAAAGTTAAACCAAGGTTTGTTTTCATTAGTAGTGGAAATAGAATATGGAATGTACGCCTCCATCCTCGAGAGAATCACCTTCGTGATGCTCTCAGCATACTCGGAAGGGCCGCGGCTACGGATGCAGTAATTATTCTACAGGAAATTAGAGAAGTACTGCCTATGGATCTCCCATTCAGCGGCGCCAAAGTGCTAAAGACGCCTCCTCTTGGGAGGATCCATAGGCCAAATTGGAGCCACAGGACAGGAAACAGATATAAAATTGTGATCGGAGTAGCCGAAAGGAGAAAAAAGTTTGACAGAGTAAGAAGAAGGATGAGAGGTAAGAAATAAATGCAGAATGTTGAGCCTATCTCCAAGGCAATCGGGTATAAGAATAGGGTGGTCTACAATCTGCTCTAAGTTATTGAGGATAGAAAAATTGTAAGCTTGTTCGCCAGGTATATTTGTGAAATGGGAGGAAAGCCAAAGGTGGTGGTGAACATTTATGATTTTGAAATTACATCAAAACAAGTGAGGGACAAATTGTCTAAGTTGAAGAAAAATAAAGCTAATGGTCCAGATGGCATTCTTGTAAATGTTTTTGAAAATGTCAGATTTTGATGTGCCATTGTAGCAAATATTTTTAATCATTCTCTAAAAACTGGAAAAACTCCTCAAGACTGGAGGGATGCAAATATCACACCTCCATATAAGAGAGGGTCATGGCTTCTTAGTAAAACTTACCGTCCAGTCTCACTTACTAGCCAAAGAGCAAAATTGATGGAGAGACTGATTCTTGGTGTCTTGTTGGAGCATGTTAAAATAAACAATATAATTCATTGTTATCAACATGGGTTTTAAGATAAATGCTATTGTGTTACACAACTAGTTGAATGTCTTGCTGATTGGACAAGTTGGTATGATTCACATCAAGGAACAAATATAATATATTTGGATTTTAGCAAGGTTTTCGATTCAGTTCCTCGTGAGCGACTGTTATAAACTGCAAAACTATGGTGTCTCAGATAAAGTACTGGTGTGGATAAATTCATTTCTTGGAGATAGACGACGTGTGGTACTCAGAAATGTTAATTCAACAAGAAAACGTGTGATAAGTGGAGTGCCCCAGGCAGGCACGTGCAGAGGGTGGGGCTACAGGGGCTTCAGCCCTCCCATTTGCCCCTTCATACCTCAGAAGTGCCCATTTTTTCCATAAATGTATAAATGCTGTGAAGAGACTTATTTTTTTTTAGAGAAAGGAGATGGTGCGCTTTTTGTTAACTCTCAGCCCCCCCTCCCATCTAGAGTGTTCTGTGCACGGGCATGGCCCCAGGGTTCCATACTGGGACCTTTACTCTTTCTCATAAATGTAAATGACTTGCCTGATTATGCCCAAAATGTGGCCAAAATGTTTGCAGATGATACAAAGTTATATAGCAACATAAGGACACAGGAGGATTGTACTGTTGATTATTACAAAATAATTTGAATGCTCTAGCACAGTGGTCGAGATTATGGTTCAGACAAATGTGTGGTGCTCAAGATATATTCTTCAGTATTTTTTAGATATTCTTTAAATGGAACTTATTTAGATGAGGAGTTGGACCAGAGAGACTTGTGTGTCATAATTTCCAATAACTTGAAACCTTCCAAGCACATACACAGCATTATTTCTAAGACTAACCAACTATGTTCAAAAGATGCTTTACTGGATATACAAAAGAGAAAATAACAATTCTCTATACTACCTTTGTAAGGCCAATTCTGGAACACGCCGCTGTTAGCTGGAATCCGTGGTACAAAAAAGACGTTCAAAAGTTGGAGAAAGTACAGAAAAGGTGCATTAATCTAAGTGTGGAACCCATCGAGTTATCAACACTGGAGAACAGGAGGAAATTTACAGATTTAGTGTAAACCTATAAATATTTGCGTGGAAACTATAAAACGAATTGGAGGACACTTTTTCAGAAGCCTGCTAGAGTTCTATGAGGTCACTCATTAAAATTACAAAAACAGTATACTCGGACAGATATCAGGAAATATTTCTTTAGCAATAGAATGATAAACTCGTGGAATTCTCTGCCAGAAGAAATAGTTAGTGCGCCGACTCTGAGGAAAGTTTAGCAAATGCTGAGATCCATGCCTTCAAGCGAAGAGGAATAATCAACGAAATACCAAGTAAGTACTAATTACGAAAATGGTAGACAGCTCAAATATATTTAGTTTGAGATTGGCATGTAAGCCGTGTGTATATATATGTATAGGTAACATCCACCTTTTGAGTGAAATCGAGTATATACAAAGTAAGAGGTCACAGAAAAGGGGTTGCTGTCCAGTTGTCCGAGACACCTGAGTTTCATGAAGGTCTTGAAATTGTTGGCACTGTTACTTTTTTATTTTTTTAAAGATTATGTAGTGGGTGAGATGTATATTATGTGTAGCGAAGAACAGGGATAGAAGTGTGTGTTTGAGAGGATGGTGGACTGCTCACAGGGTAGATGGGACACGGAAAAAGATCAGCTAAGAAGGACAGTGACAGGAGAAACGGGAGTTCGAGCAGTCCCTGTCTTCTGTCTAATATCCTCACCCGGAGTACTTCCCTGGTTGATTAGTGTCTGCAATCTCCTCCTACATATATATATATATATATATATATATATATATATATATATATATATATATATATGTGTGTGTGTGTGTGTGTGTGTGTAAAAATGAACAAAGAATAATTCCTATATAATCAATATTCATTTTTACATAAGAACCAAAATCGCCTAACGCGAGTTTGGATAAAAATTTTATTTATTGCTTTCTATTTTTGCAGTTTCACAACCATGCTATCTATTATTTCTATGGCTTAGTCGTATCCATATTTCCATTTTTCATTTGTTAGAGAATTTATTATAATTAATTATGGTTGTCTTGCATCTAACCCTCACCCCTAAATTTTATTAGATTATGCATGCACATTGCATATGGCGTGATTTGAACCCTTGTTTGTACTTCTTTATTCATTACTGTATTTCTCTAATTCATCTCTTCTAATTTCTCCCAATAATGACTTGTACTGTATGTACGAATTGAATAGCCGTGGCATATTGATTATGAATTAACGTATGAAAACATTACACTTTATATCTCGTTATTTATATGTTATGGCCTGTCTGGTATGATGCAATATAACTATTATTGGACCATATTCATCCATACGTCCATATCTTATCTTGACCATTATCCTATATCTCAATTTTATTAAATATTCATTTTACTCGTGTCAGTCTAAGAAATGTGTACAAAACTTTATACATCCGTACCTGTTCGTTGAAAGTCGTGCAAATACGTTCGCATGTATTATTTTTTTTTATTTTAATTATTTCGCCTCTCGCAATAAACTCGAAAATGCTTATGCAAGTGTACGCAATTCGATGATCACAGCATAAACTGAGCATCTGAAAACGTAAAATCTCCTCTCGCTCTGATTCTAATTTATAAAACATTATTGTGTGTTATGTTACATGACTTGACTTATGTCCCTTCTGAGGTTTCAGGTAGGGTCCCATCTGATATGTCGGTATTGCCTCCACTCGTCTCGATCCCTCGCCAGATCCACCAGCTCTCTGGTCGTTAAACCTTCATTAGCCTCGCCGAACCCCCGCAGCCATGTCCGTCTCGGTCGTCCTCTCGGGCGGTTTCCGTGTATTCGTCCATGCAGCGTCAATCTTGGCCATCTCTCCGCCTCCATCCTCTCAACATGCCCGTACCATCTCCTCTGTGCATCGTGCACTCTCTCCACTATATTCCGTTCCACTCCAGCCATTTCCCTCACTCTCTGGTTTGTCACCCTATCCTCCCATCTTATATTCAATATTCTCCTCAGACAGTGCATCTCGAATGCCAATAGTTTCTTCTCTTCTCTCTTTTTCATTACCCACCATTCTGATCCATATATCCAGGTATCACTATTGTTTTCAGCAGTTGCAGTTTAAGTTTTCGCGTGATGTTTCGGTCTTTCCATACTTTTGTCAACCTTCTGAAGGTAACGTACCCAAGTCCAACTCTATCACTCACCATCTTGAATGTATCTCTGTCTTCTGTGAACCGTACTCCCAAGTATTTGAACGAGTCCACTTGTTCTATCGCTCCTGATGACAACCTTACCTGAATAGCTTCTCCTCTTCTTCCTATCTTCATTGACTTTGTTTTATTTTTGTTAATAGTCATCTTATACTTTGTACACGATGTTTCCAATCTGTCCACCATTTCCTGTCGTTGCTCCACCGATTCCCCCATCAGCACGATGTCGTCTGCGTATCTCAGGTTATTGATTCTCTGTCCTCCAATCTCCACACCGCCCTCAAATCCCTCCAAGGCTTCTCTCATTACCATCTCAAGGTACAAGTTGAATAAGTGAGGCGAGAGGGGGCACCCCTGAATCACCCCGCTTTCCGTTCTAAAGCTTTCTGTCACTATTGTTCCCTTCCTCACCACTGCTTGTGTCGACTCATTCAATCTTCTGGTCAGTTGGCTCACACCATCGTCCAGTCCATAAAACTTCAGCACTGCCGTCAGTGCCTCTCTCCAAACCGAATCTAAAGCCTGTTGAAAATCCACAAACACGCAATATATATCCCTGTCCATCTCCCACATCTTCTCCGTGATCTGCGAAAACGTGAACACCTGATCAATCGTCCCTCTACCCCAGTGGTCGGCGAACAGGGGTAAATTACCCCAAATGGGGTACATTTGAAAATTTTTGGGGTAATGCGTGCGGTATGAGAGACACCATATGCAACAATTTTAAGAGCAATTGGCTTGTTTTTGTTTACTTTGAAGTCTGGGGGTAATTTCATTTTACTCAAATAGATTTTTGGGTAATAACCAAAAAAGTTCCCCGACCCATGCTCTACCCGGTCTAAAACCTGCCTGTTCTTCTGTTAGGATTGCCTCTTCTCTGTTGCTAATTCTCTTCTGCAGTATCTTGGCTAGCACCTTGTATGAGTGAGGCAGCAGGCTGATGGGGCGGTAATTCCCACAAACTGTCACATCGCCCTTTTTATGGATCGGTACTACCACTGCCTGTCGCCATTCTTCGGTAACTCCCTCTTCCAGTGCTTTCAGGCACAGCTTCAGCAACCATCCAACAACTGCCTCCCAACCAGCCTCCAACAATTCCTGCGTCACCCCATCCGCACCCGGGGCTTTGGATCTCGCCAGCGATGCTATAGCACACATCACCTCTGATTGTAAAACTTCTGGGGTATTGTCATGGGTTAATTCCTGTCTTTGTAGCTCAGGAAAGTTTTCTAATGTGAACTGTTCTCTAGGCCTCTCGCACAGGCCTCGGAAATGATTCTTCCATGCAGCTCCCACCTCATTCTCACTTGATACCTTTTCATTCCTCTCGTTTCTTACTGCAATAGACTGGTGTCTCCATTCCTTCGTTATCTCCTTCACTGTTTTGTATAATATTGCTGAATTACCGCCTCTGTAAGCGTCTTCACATCTCTCGCATTTCTCTCTGATCCATTTTTCCTTTGCCTCTTTACATCCTTCATCCACTTCCCTGCAGATCTGCCTATATCTTCTCATATTCTCCTCTGTTGGGTCTTTATTCTTTAATTTCTTGGTCTCTCTGCTTTCATCGCACAGATTCATCAC